>JAVTVY010003979.1:0-39241 GCA_036873755.1 Hanleya hanleyi | reverse complement strand
GGGTGCACAATTAGTACCCATTGGAATACCTATATGCTGCTGATATATATTGTGTTGCCAAATTTCACATAGATATTTTTAATGAGAAATTCAAGCAACTCTATAAACAAAGAAACATCCCATGAATGATATCTCTTGTATGTAGTCGAGCTAAAGAATGCTTTATGGCTTCCGACATTAATATATCTACGATCACTTTTCTTGAACACAGATACTATTAATGAACTTAGACGGTCAATAAGGTCCTGATGAGGGATTGTAGTATAGAGAGTCGAGAAATCCCATGTGGATACATGTCTGTACGGTATGTGACCTTAGCATCAAGTTCTTCCGTAAGACATTTTGAGTTTTTCAATATCCACATACATTCAACGCCAGAGTTCTTGAAAATAGTGGCGCAATACCTTTCCCAAAATGCTTTTACCTCCTGAAGGGCCCTCGTCAATAGGGTTGAAAGAAGCTTGGTGGTGCAGCTTCTAGAACCAGCTATGAATCTAGCTTTGTATGGTGATTTATGCATTTTGGGAGTCCAGTATATTTTTGGTATGTCGCTATGATTGGTTGGAAGACAAATACCTCTTTCCTTGAGAAACTTTTTGTGATTGTTAAATAAATCTTCCAGAGTAAATGCAGTTTGGGAGTAAGTAGACGTATTTGATGAAGATATGTCTACTCCATTCTTTAACCAGCACCTGGTAATAGTAATATTTACATATGAATATTATATTATTCGGAGCTTTGTCTGCTGGGACTATGACGAATTTACTCTGGAGATTTGCTAGAACTTCTTGCGAATTGAGGTTTCTCAGTACTTGTTTTGCTAGGGGAAGAGAACTTCTGTCAATATGGCGGATTGTTTCAACGACCTTGCTCTTGGTGAGGTCCAGCCAATCAGCGAGTACTGTAGGTTCAACTTTTTCTCGCTTAGACCAATCAATAACGTACTGTTCTAATGCAGACAGGACTATCTTCTGGTCCGCCTTCAGATTTATTCTTCTTGGCTCTCTATATTTAGGTCCTTTCATCAGGAGTAATTTCAGATCCTTATCACTCACCACATCAAGGTCACCAGTCACAATATGTTTGCATGGTGTATAGATAAAGTTCGACAATTCACAATCACAACTATAGCCTCCTGACGTGTATAAGTTCCAGTCAAACTCCTTGACAGCATTGGAGTAATTGAATATTTTGGTGGCTATAGATTTAGTATACTTATATGAAATGCAAGGAGGTTCTGTGAACTTGAAATAGTTTGGTACAGCGTTGCGTACCTCTGGATCATTCAGGATTCGAGGTAAATCAATGATGTCCAGTCCTTTATCTAAGTAGTTGAGTTTCAAGAAAAGCCGATCTTGAGATGTTTCGATTGTGTTCACTGGACGATACAACCGAAAATACGCTATATTTTGACATACTTTACTGATTTTTGATGGTATTATATTTCCTGAAGACGCAGATTGCTGTATATCTCTGGCTATTTGATTTAAAGCTCTCAGAGGTAACGCATACAGAACTGTACGTAAGCTATGTATACTATTGGGTGCGTTAGTTAAACCCACTAAGTAATTTAAAGTGATATGATCGTGAATCATCGAACTATTAAACCTTCGCCAACCATGGCTGCGTTGTCTCCGTTGATGGGGTTTAAATAGTTGGGTAATGTTGGATATATTTGAACGGCGGTTTGTAGCATTGCCGAACCCACTGACATTATCATTTAAACCAAACGGAAACACTGACCCAAGTTCTAGCATCCAGAATAATTCCCGCTCTCGGATTTTTCTCTCAAATCCAAAGGGGGAATCCTTAGTAGATGGATAGACGACGTCTATGATCTGAATACTAAAGTTATCCCAGCCATGGTCGGGTCCAGAAAAATGCCTACCTATAAGCAATTGCTTTTTCCTTACGGATTTTCTGTGACCGTTCACCCTAAGATGGAGTCTTTGGGTGGTCTTGCCAACATACTGTTGACCACACTTCTTACAGGAAACTAAGTAAATACAGTTTGTAGTAGAACAACTAAGATCAACATACGAGTTAACAGAATATGAGTTACCAGTTAACGCGGAACTAAATGAAGCTGAAGTATTAAAGAGTGGACACGTGAGACATCCACGGTGTCCACACTTAGAAATTTTGAAATTATTACATGTAGAATTCGGTGCTAAACAATCATCAAGCGCAATATTGCAAGGTTTGATGTCGTGGCCTTGCTTTGCTGTCAGAAATATATCTGTCATTTGGATTGAAAAAGGTCTTAGTGCATTTCGAACTATTAGAGACTCGGCCGAGAAACCTGCACTAAGGTTCCTCGGGTCTGTCTTCATATTTTTTCTTTTAGTTGTGCTCATTATGTTTGTTGGGTGTGCAGGGGCCCGGCCTCGGGGACAACTTGTCCACCAGCAGAATCCAGGCATACACAGGTTAAAATTACAAGCGTCTAGTCCGTCATTCATAATCCAGCCGTCGTCCATTAGAGAATATCCGCGTCCATAATCCAAAGACCTATTCCATTTCCATATAACAGTATTAGCACCAAATTCAAAAAGACAAAAGTATACATAAACATAGGCTTGTTTCCTGCAAGAGAGAAGCGGTCAACAGTTTTCAATGATGCCGGCAAGACATCATGATGTTCCAAAAATATCAAATCCGTATCGCTGATCAGTATTCTTAATCCATAATATTCGTTGTAAAGTCGTCATCTAAAGAATGATGTATCTCAGTCACGCTTTGATTGTGACTGTTCATATGAGTATCATGAGGATCTTGAAGTACATGGGTTCATACGGCCCCTAGCCCCGGGTTAAGCGGAATTAGACACAAGTTACGAAACGTAGCCCCATAGATCTTGCACGCTACGTTCGTATTTTGCTATCAGCATGCGATATGTATCGCCAAATTTGAGAAACTTTGAGTGGAGGCGCTTGGTAGAATAGCCCTGTTTTATAAGTTTCTGCAACAGTGTTTTGTGACGTTGCTGTGTAGGTGGGCGTGCCTGTTCTTCCCTACACAGCTGTAGTTCCTTCCCTTCACATTTCGTACCACGAAGTTTTGGCCTCCGAAACGCCTGTGTTTCGGAAGATTTAATGGCTGCACATACAAGAACACAGTAGCTGGTGATAATAAAATGTACCTCGTTATTCTCCTTGTAGTCTTTTGTCACTTCCCTCCAAGTTAGAACTGTCGGTATTCCCTCGTTCTTAAGTTATCATCAATTGTTCAAGATTCTCGGGGATTTGAATATTCAGCTGACCTCCATTCAACTGTCAGTGATGTAAATTTCCCTTGCACGGACTTTGCCGGAGATGGCGGTGTCTTTGAAAACAAGCCGTGGCGCATGCGTGATTATTCAGGTCAGTTCAATGACGGTCCAACGAATGCGCGTGTACGTGGGTGTGGCTAACGGAGACATTCAAAATATGAGACCAAAATATGTCAGAAAACTCCGTGAAGGCGTGATTAAAAGATGATATCTCAAGAACGAGGAATTATTAAGTGTTGAGAGTTGGCAGGCGGCGAGAAGGACCAATGTAGAGGAAAATGTGGTATAGTTTATTACTATTCGCTGCCGTTTTATTTCGTGTGCAGTTAGGATATTGGACAACGTCATTCAAAGTTCAATGTGTGGGATATATTGTGTATAGGAGGAACCTTGGCTGTGAGTCGATTACAGAGCCATTCGAGACTACAGCCATTCCTGGGCTAAGCTAGAATCAACCTAGCGTGTATATGTATTGGACAAGCGAACAACGAATTCGTATGGAGAAAATTAATTTCTTGTTTCGTTCTCGTTTGTTTTTTATTTTATTTTTCTTCTTTCTTTCGTCGTTTTTTTTCTTTCTTTCGGTTTTTTTTTTTCGCCCAAAAGTGGTACGGCCATGGCCGTACCTGCCGTACCGCTTCCGACGCCCTTGCGTACCCAATATAGGTCATCAATTCCTTCAATACGGGGAAGATACTTTCCCAATAGGGTGTCAGTTACTCCCCAATAGGGAGCTTATAACCCGATTTAAATTGTCAGAACATCTTGGTATAACATCCTATGAATAATGTTTTCGATTATAAAAGCGGAAATTCTTTCTGGACGACGACCGATCACTTAATGTCGGATTTGACTCTAATTGTATTTGAGCATGATATAATACCCCCTTCCCTTTCGTGTACGGTATTCATCATGTCTCGCTGACATCGTTGAAAACTGACGAACGCTTCTCTCTTTCATGAAATCATCTTATATTTTTATTTTATTTATTTCATACACATGTGGAATTGGTGCTGTCATACGAAATAGGTTTTTCAATTATTGACGCGGAAATTCTCTTATGGGCGACGGCTGAATATTCTCTTATGGGCGATGGCCCAGTGATGATATGATTGCGCGGTGTAAGATAAAGCACGACTAATCACTGTCCAGTCTGTGTTTGTATTCATTTCAGTCTCTTCGATGATGTTGATGCTACTATTTAACAGCATAGGTTTAATGTACCAAGACAATGTATATTTAAAGTCGGTCAGGTATACAGCGAAACATTAGCCCAAGGTTATTCACCGACATAGAATTTAACAAACTTAGAATTACTGGATCATCAATAAACTGTCATTCAAATCTTCGCTCAAAATATCGCGGATATCCAGTGCTATATGCAACCAATGGAAACTATATTTCTGACAGCCTATTCAGTTATGATATGAGAGAATAACAAAACCCTGTCAATTCCAGATGCGAGTAAATTGATTGTAAAGTAGAACTATTCTTCTTGGTAATTCGATGGGTTCTCTATAGCTAAGGTCATCTAAGAAAGACAAAATAAGCAGTGACTATAATAGAAATACCCGCCCCCATCCACCCGACAATATAAGATCAAGCCATCTAGACCGAAAACGACGTTAAACTCTACGGTACTACTCGCTGAAGTCATCAAGGAATGCTACACCACCCTCCCCCCACCGCCAACTCGTCCGCCACCCTTTCCATAAATGCCATGCAAGTGGAACAAACATTAGGCATATAACGCTCCACTTCCCTCCTCATCCCAATATGAACACAATAGTTTGTCTCAAACGTAAACCTTCAGGTATCAATTGAAGTAATGTTTTGGAAGCTTGCATCCCTAAATCGTGACATGAATTCTTAACTCAAAATGGCTACTGCGAAGCAAGGAGCCCAGAAATATAGCTCAACTACCCGTATGACAACTTTGCACCGCCATCTACACAGAGCGGTATAGGGGGAGTAACTCTATAATACAATCTATACTAATTTTCGTGTCGTTTGGCCCCCCAAGTCATCAATAAGTCCGATGCTTATAACGAAAATGATACCAAAATGCTGTAATCGAGGACCCTAAAAAAATGTTCACTGAATCCGCGAACATAAGAGAGTTTGGAGGTGCATTCCGCATGTCGATTACTCTGTGACTAAAGTATTGTTTCCTCAAATCTCTTGAGCAGTTTTTCATTGTGACCTCTTGCTGTACAAGTTTCAAGTTTAGTTTATTATATAAAACACCTCTTGCAAGGCCGTATACAACCACACAACATCCATATGACAACAAAAATTAAGGTTATCAGACTGATGATGGACTATAGTTCACCAAGGCTATACATACCCGGTATATGATGAATTTACCACGGAGCTAATATACTCTAAAGCTTATAGCCATGGAATTACAATTTACATGGTTACAGAGCAGCTTTTCTTTTGTTGAAGCAACAGAATATAGCTTTTGCCACATAACCTGCAAGCTCACGGGATGGGTTTAATATGAGCTTTATAACGTCATCTCTACTACTGGTTAATGATGGGAACAATCGTTTTATTTCTGTAAACAGCAATGCTCTCTCATCGGAATACAGTGGGCAGTCAAACAGGAAACGGTACTCGTCCTCGACTTCACCCGGACAGAATTTTTTTTTTTTTTAGTCACGTACCGGCCAGCGTAGGTGGTCTCTTTTGCGTAGTCTCTCCCATCATACATGTACTTCCATGGGCGTTTCGCTAACGGAAAAATATCACGTCCAATGACCTTTCATGACTGAAATCGGTACGTTCTATTTAGAAACTTACTATTAATATACGGCGCTCTAAAACTAGCAGCCAATCAAACACCAAGAAGAACAGGAAAATGGGTATGGGAAGAGGGGGTCAGGTAGTCTCCCAATATGCGGTCACACTGTGAGTCAGAGTTTGGTCTGAATCGCTCCCCATTACCATTGTTGGCTCATCCGTCCGCTAGTTGGATTATATCGTCTTTTCCTTGACTTAGTATCTATCTATTTAAAATCGGTAGCTCAGCTACTTACGTTGGTATTTGAAACACCATTAAAATATTAATCCCCGAGATAAACTGGAGATATTACAAGTCACCCATAGCCGTATGTCGGTCCGAATGAGCCGAAATCCCGATAAGCTTCTCGGTCATTCGCGCCTCGACGTTGGAAGTTATTGGTCACTCATAATCCTGTCTGGCGAAATTTTGCTAATCCTCACATGGACATCACGGCGATTTCTTTAGTTCTGCAGCCAGGAAGATCAAATTACATCTTATCGATGTGTCCAACCGATAGCGGAATTTTCGCTCTCTCGATGGTTTGACATGACTGAAAACGGATTTCCTAGCCGATAGAAGCCGCAATCAACCGTTTTATTGTATTTTTCTGATACACGTAACTGGAGGACTCGGGTCTCGCTTCCACGATGCACTGCGTATGTATAACAGTATACAAGCTACACAACTAACACCCCTGTTTAAATATTCACTTGTCTTCTGCTGTATTTTGTTAAGTTTGCTTTCTCTTATTAACAGAAGATAACTGTGTGTTTTATATGAGGAAAATGCCGTCAATACAGTCGCTATAATCGAACTTTGTTTTGGAACAACAAAATAATCTTTTGGGATATTTCACATATATAATTAAAGTGGTTAGATTCCTGCACTAATGCAGACATTTGGTAACGAAAATATGAGTAATATTTTTACAAAATGTAACTAACTAATAATATATATTCATTAAAAAGAAAAAAAGGCTTCCTAATAGAATGTAATCTGTAGACTATATGCGGATCCTTCTTCCCTGCCGCATCTTCTCCGCAATATAATTCCCGATCCGTAAGTATGATGAGTTATTCACTTAATCTTTTGGGATATTTCATATATTTAATTAAAGTGGCTAGATTCCTGCACTAATGCAGACATTTGGTAAAGAAAATATGAGTAATATTTTTACAAAATGTTACTAGCTAATAATATATATTCATTAAAAAGAAAAAAGGCTTCCTAATAGAATGTAATCTGTATATTATATGCGGATCCTTCTTCCCTGCCGCAGCATCTTCTCCGCAATATAATTCCCGATCGGTAAGTATGATGAGTTATTTACTTACATTTGATCAATAATCGCAACACGAGATTGTTATTCTTGGATGAATAAATTGAGAGAATATGAGTATGACGAGATTAAAGGACCGAAAGTATCACATGTAATATAATTGTTGTCTTACTTAAGAATGAAATGGTTAAGAGACGTACCCTAGCTTATTTGATATTTTTGGAACATCATGATGTCTTGCCGGCATCATTGAAAACTGTTGACCGCTTCTCTCTTGCAGGAAACAAGCCTATGCTTATGTATACTATGGTTGTCTTTTTGAATTTGGTGCTAATACTGTTATATGGAATATGAAATAGATCTTTGGATTATGGACGCGGATATTCTCTAATGGACGACGGCTGAATTATGAAGACGGACCAGACGCTTGTAATATATTATACCACCGGCATTTGTATAGGCGAGAACTCCGAATATTCCCATTTGAGGACAGGAAAAAAGCGCATGCTTCCATAACCCAACTTCACCTAAAAGTACAATTTTAGCTGCTCTGCAAACTGACCGAGCAAACTGACATCTCAACATTGAATTACATATACTTACGATAATAATTCATACTTAAGTATAGATATCACTGAGATATTGTGAGGACATGTGGGAATGGCTATAGTATATGCAAACCTAGCAATAAGGTGTCTCGCTCGCTAAACCTTTTGCCTGAAATAATTAAGCGTGATTTGACACGAAGACAGTTTTGATATTGTTTAGCTATCAACTCTGTGGATTTAGAAACAATTCCGCCTGTTTATCTTTACGCAACAACTGGCGGTCACATCGAAATTGTAAGATAAACAAATTTGGTTGAATTCAACGACTGGGAGTTGTGTATGTGAGTGTGTGAATTACGGGGGGGAGTGAGGACGACACAGTAAAATTTCAAAACTGTGGGTTAGATGTATCGATTTTTTCCCCTCAAAACATGAATATGAAATATCAAGATTAATAACGTAAATAAAATGGGTCCCTGTATTACATAAACTCGGCAATCCCCTGTTGGTCAGCACATGTAGTACACCTCTATTTTGCAAAATAAAACACATCTGCTGGGCGAAAAGAGCGGTGATGCAAGAGAAACGATTCCTCGGCGGCAAATTGTTTACATAACAGAAAAGGAAGAATTGATACATTTTATAGTCTCTTTCGTTGTGTTATTATTGACGATTTATTTAGTGATAATCTGTATTGTTTGGTCATGTTATTATAATAATGTCTCAAAATCTTCCAGTTACCGCACCATATTTGCTTATGGCACTCAATTGGCGTAGCGTTTAAATTAAAAATCTATTGCTCAGTTCCGTGTATAAACAATTAGAACAATTTAAAGCTAACTGCTTCTATTGAACCCATACACATCACAGGCTATTTCCCCCGCCGCCCCTGTCCTTCGGGTTCTTTTCATATCCCCCAATGAGGATTTTCAACTTGACTCGATGTTATTTGCCTTTCCTAGTTATATAATATGTGATTGTATTGTATGCGGAGTATAAGTTGAATGCACCACTGGCATGGTAATCCAAAGAAACGCAGATAATGGTCCCTGTTGAAGTGGAAAATAGTCAGCATAACTTTATAAGATTAAAAAAAATCAGCACAAATATATGATATAGATATTATGACAAATAATATCAATTTAGAGAGTGACACGAATTGAAGGTAGTATGACATAATATGGAATTCAACAAGCGTCATTCAATATTCAGCCGTCGTCCAATATAGAGTTTTCGCGTCCATGATCCAAACACCTAATTCATATAATAACATTATCACCAATTAAAAGGATAAATCATAGTATACATAGAACTAGGCTAATTTCCAGTCAGACATAAGCGGTCAACAGTTTTCAATGATGCCAGCATGACCCCATGATGTTCCAAGAATAATATTCAGGGTAGCCAGTATTCCGCTCATCTAGGCTTTTAAAATTCTTAGTTGTAACCGATCCAGTAGTTGGACTCTTACTGGCGGACTTCTGTCATTTCAATTGTGTCATTGACAGGTTAAGTATACAGTCATCGTATATTATGATTCGCCTAGTTTGCGATATTCTCCTGCGTTTAAAATATCTTAGGGACCGTTCAAAATTTATCTTGGCGGTGGAAAATTCAGCTGATGACCCTAAGTTATGTGTGATCCTTTGGATGGAAGGTTACCAGTGACCCTCCCTCACCTCATACCATATTTACCAATGACCCTCCCCCCCATATCTCACCACAAACACACGCCCAATTCCAACGAATCCAGGTCATTTCCCCCAGTAGAGATTTCCCCCAGCGGACATTCCTCCCATGGACATTTCCCCCAGTGGGCATTTCCCCCGGTGGACATTTCCTCCAATGGACATTTCCTCCAATGGACATTTCCCCCACCCTATGCTTTTCATAGTATAGTATTATATGTGTTCCTCCCCGAGGCCCGCCCCCTGTACAGACCTTTTGGTCTTTTATATATGTTGGCATTTGTGGGAAGTTGATGCTGGGTCGACATCGGGCCTTACAGACTAGTCTTTTGTGTTAAATTCCGTCATTTACATCTGACGACGATAGAGCTCATCAATCTCCAATGTACGAGTTGTCACAGCGAAACAGCTCACCAATTACCAGTATACGAGATGTCAGAGCATTTCCATCATTTCTCTCTAGATTTGCATCTAATACCGCTTATGCCGGTGCTAGGGGCCGTGTGGTCATATCATCCAAGTTGCCACATGAACAGGTACAATAAAAGCGTACCTGAGATACAACACATATCACGAATCGTTAGATTCTTGGTATGTGCTTTAGAATAGGTTAACCAGAAGACTATTCTGTGAAGTCATGTGACGCAGTCAGTATGTCGGCACCTCTTCCCACTTCCCTTTTATGTGTTGTAATTTTTTCCTGTATATGGCGAGATTCTGCTGGTGGACGTTTCGTCCCCGAGGCCCGCCCCCTGTACAGACCTTTTGGTCTTTGATATATGTTGGCATTTTGTGGGAAGTTGATGCTGGGTCGACATCGGGCCTTACAGGCTAGTCTTTTGTGTTAAATGCCGTCATTTACATCTGACGACGATACAGCTCACCAATCTCCAATGTACGAGTTGTCACAGCGAAACAGCTCACCAATTACCAGTATACGAGTTGTCAGAGCATTTCCATCATAGCTCTCTAGATTTGTATCTAATACCGCTTTTGCCGGTGCTAGGGGCCTTGTGGTCATATCATCCAAGTTGCCACGTGAACAGGTACAATAAAAGCGTACCTGAGATACAACACATATCACGTATCGTTAGATTCTTGGTATGTGCTTTAGAACAGGTTAACCAGAAGACTATTATGTGAAGTCATGTGACGCAGTCAGTATGTCGCACCTCTTCCCACTTCCCTTATATGTATTGTAATTTAGGTTATTTTGAACATAGTTTTTAAATAATTTGGTACATTTTTAAACAATATAATGGATCACATATAGTGATAACATATGAATCATATACATATTATATATTTTAATATTTTAAGAAAACATTATATCACATTGTGGTAAAATAAAAGATGTATTTTTAAACAATATTTTGTTCTATTTTTTACCTCAGTTTTCACTTCAGTTCGGTTTTATGTTCATCAAATGGCTTCATGACATCGACCATGAATGTTACGCTATATACCATGTATACATCTTTTATATTGTTTTAAAATGTGCTGACTGTATACTACTGATATATACTTTGTGACTCAATTATCGTAAAACATATGTAGAAATCCTTATATCTTTATATATAGAAGAAAATAGTTATTACAAAATTATTTAAAAACCATGTTCAAAATAACCTAAAAATATAGGGTGGAGGAAATGTCCACTGGGGGAAATGTCCACTCGGGCAAACGCCCACTGGGGGAAATGTCCGTACACCATTCCAACATAGCCAGGGGCACTAAATGATGCAGCCTGAAATTATATTAAGACCAATTGAAAACACGTTAATAATATGAAGAGCTATTCATTGATAAAGTGATTCGCGGTATGGTATCATACATATGAAAAAATGACAGGGAACGTGACCCAGTTCTGCACTACGACGTAACTGCGAGGAGCTCGGAGATTACATTCTGCATGACGTATTTATTCGCATTCACCGGTTTGAGGTAAAATTATGTCATACTGCATCGTCATGATAGATAATACTACATACAACCGCTCAGGGAAACAATGAGGTTATGTTTGTTATCCTGACACAGAGATAAACTTTATAAAAATACGGACGAATCCGACATGATTCGCAATTAAATAGATGTCGTGTTACATGACGGAGCTGGCTCATTTTTAGAAATCTAAAATCTCTTGAACCGCAATAGGTACGGAGTTCTAACTGGTTGCCTGCTACTTCCAATAATGAGTTCTTTCGTTGACAATGACCCCGTTCCGATTATGGTAATTGTTGAAAACTTGGAAAGTTACGAGAAAGCCGTTAGTTTGAAATAATACAGCGTAGACAGAGGCTTTTTGGTATTGGTATTCGAAAACAAACAAGGGGAATAACTATTGTTTCACCGGAAGTACGCGCGCCTGTTCTTCTGACGGCGTGCGTACATTAGGTGTCTAGGATAAAAGTGCTTAAAACGAGGGAATATTTGCTGTCGCCGTCTATGTGGAATGTTCTGATATGAAATACGAATGGGCTCGTACAAAGAAGGTAAAGATTTGTTTTCTAATTAACAATTAATTAAGAAGAATTAAAGGTAAAATTTCGAAGCAGTAGAATTAATACTTTTTGAAATATGGAAATGATAGTGTTTCTCAATTTACACACGCTATAAGGCTGTTTTCGTGTATCGAACTTTTCTATATGTTATTCTACTCCTTCCTGACACATCAGTGGAAAGACAATGCTTCCGGGCACTAAAATAACATACTTTG
This sequence comes from Hanleya hanleyi, assembly GCA_036873755.1. NCBI lineage: Eukaryota > Metazoa > Mollusca > Polyplacophora > Lepidopleurida > Hanleyidae > Hanleya > Hanleya hanleyi. The sequence goes on along the minus strand of JAVTVY010003979.1, from coordinate 26,951 downwards.
CACAAAGGCAAACAGCTGAGCGGCAAATGCTTACAGCTTCTGCGTTCATTCAACAACCGTTTAGCATGACAGCTTTATCATGGCTACGCGTTACATAAAGGATTGAATATATTGAAACCGTCCAACATAGATTGACGAGTGGTGTACGGGTTACACAAAGAATTACGTTCAAGCGGTTCTCGAGTCGTGGGCTATGTGAACAGACCGTTTCATTTAGATATACTAGTAACTTACACGATCGATGTTGACGGTCGAGTGTTTGGAATTGACAGTGAGAATACATGCGCATTCTGTATGTAACCCAACTCGCCAAATTAGCTTTCATGACATCCTGTTTCGGCTGTGTCAGCTGATTCAACGAGCCATCGCAAATAAATTAACGTCGTGTTACATGAAGGAGGTGACTGAGAACTCTGATAAAGCCCATTTACGCAATTCTGCATGTCTTTAATATAGTATACACAATTTTGGCTATTATTAAGTCTTTTATTCTGCATTTGCTTGAAGGATGCCATATATAAAAATGATGTTTGGTCAGACAGTACATGTAACAGATCGAAAGTACTGTTACTGGAGAGCCTTTAGTTCTCACCTAAACAACCATGTTAATAGCTTTGTAGTTTACATCTGCTACACTCGAGAACAATTTGACATGAACTTTATTTCTATTACATTACTCATACTTACGGTGGGATGAAACTCCGGGTCGGGATATTGATAAATCGAATCCAGATTGCAGGGTCACATAAGAGTAGGCCTATAGACTGTATGTATACATCAAACAATTTACAAGCCATTCCTGATTTAAGGGGAATCCGGACATAAGAGATTTTGACATTTTTTGGTCAGGTTGAAAATTTTAAAAAGGCACTAAATTATCAAGACATATTACCCCCTTCCCTTCCGTGTACGGTATTCATCATGTCTCGCTGACATCATTAAAAACTGACGAACGCTGCTCTCTTTCATGAAATCATCTTATATTTTTATTTTATTTATTTCATACACATGTGGAATTGGTGCTGTCATACGAAATAGGTTTTTCAATTATTGACGCGGAAATTCTCTTATGGGCGACGGCTGAATATTCTCTTATGGGCGATGGCCCAGTGATGATATGATTGCGCGGTGTAAGATAAAGCACGACTAATCACTGTCCAGTCAGTGTTTGTATTCATTTCAGTCTCTTCGATGATGTTGATGCTACTATTTAACAGCATAGGTTTAATGTACCAAGACAATGTATATTTAAATCGGTCAGGTATACAGCGAAACATTAGCCCAAGGTTATTCACCGACATAGAATTTAACAAACTTAGAATTGCTGGATCATCAATAAACTGTCATTCAAATCTTCGCTCAAAATATCGCGGATATCCAGTGCTATATGCAAGCAATGGAAACTATATTTCTGACAGCCTATTCAGTTATGATATGAGAGAATAACAAAACCCTGTCAATTCCAGATGCGAGTAAATTGATTGTAAAGTAAAACTGTTCTTCTTGGTAATTCGATGGGTCCTCTATAGCTAAGGTCATCAGATGCAATGAATTGTCCATAACCTATGTACACTGCAGGATGTTCGGATTTGATGGCGTAAGTCCCATATTCTAGATTATGGTTTCACAAGTGATGCCACAGGCTTGCTGTTTGGGTAATTTTTCGACACGTGTCAGTTTTCCTATGCGTACTATATGAACTAGATAAACGTACAGAAATTAATATGGTTACCATAAGAGAGAGAGAGAGAGAGAGAGAGAGAGAGAGAAATTAAAGGTAACGTCACATTCAGCAATATTTCAGCTCTATCCAACGATCCACACAATCTACCAAATGCCTACCAAGGAAACACAACACGAATAAAAAAGGGGCTCGTAAAATTCAATTCATTTGATTTGCTCGAGTTTTGTGTTACAACAAAGAATGGCAATACATAAATAATAGACAATGACCAAAGAACAAACATGCGCTTCAAAGCAGCATACAGTAAAAGGCACTGAACAATGTTTCGAACATATATACAACTATTTAGAGTGTGTCAGTGTGGATGCTCAGCTGGTAATGATCCATTATTATTGATGTCTTGGGGTTGCTGTAGACGTATACATCTGTGCAGGGTCTGGCCAATAGTTATAACATGACCTGGTAGCGGATTGAGAACATTGGATATGGTCAATGGAGTAGTGGATGAAAGAGAATCTCTGTATGTTTCAAATGAGGGGTAGCGGAGTATGAAATGTTACTTTTCTTTTACTTCCTTTAGAGTACATATTGGGCATATTATAATTTGTTTTGGAGTAGCGTCCAGTTTCGATACAGTCTGTTTAAGGTATGAGTCTGACATATCGACTGTGGGCAGCTCCTTTAAAAGTAAAATGATTGGCACTATAGACCGTGACGTGCTATTTGCATGTAATTGAAGTGTAGTCGCTCAGCTAACATGTGTAATGTGTTACCCCTATATTAGTGAAATCCGATCGAGCCATTGAATCATTTGATCCTTTAGGATAGATACAATGGCGTGGTCAGTTACCCATAGTAATTTGAATATACATAGATAAGTGAGTTTCTTTTGAATTGAACCGATCAGTAAGCTCGCTACACCAATCCGCTGCTAGGCTTGGTTTTAATTTCATCGCTGTCCAAATTATCTTTGTCAACCTGTAACAGATAACGGGTCTCGTCAATAATCAGTCTTCTGTTATCAACAGTCTACATGTAATGAAAAGCAACCACGTGGATGAAAATTGAAATATACGAGGTTATATAATATGACTTGTTAGTAGCAAACATGTTCATGACTTCACGTGTTCCATCTTAGCATGCTAAGGGCATTTCACGTTTCACTTAACACTACCCTTAGCTTATCGCTATGATTCTGAATGTATTTCACACGGTGCCACCTATCAGCCGCAAAAGACGAATATTTGAAGGGAGATAATCCTTTCGAAAGTTGTTCCCAAAGCATCAAGTCACATGTCCGCCCCATTTAAACGAGCCAATGAAATTATCTATATTTAAATATTTTGACCTGGGCATCTCAGACATCAGACATGTCAGTTTCACGAGGCGCAAAATTGGGGGATTCTACGCGAGACCAAAACGAAGTTGTGCGAATTAGCTATTTTATTTCTCACTCTAATGGAGCATGCTTCTTTGTTTTCTTAAGAAAAAATCATATTACAAGCGGCCTAACATATTTGAAAAAAAATAAAATCGGCGGCAGTTCACAGGAAAATGATATGCTTTTTATTTTGTGATGGGGGCACTTTGAGGCCCACCAAGGGATCATTCCAATCGATCGCTTTCTGGAGGTGTGTCTTCGTTTTATGAATGTGATTACGCCGATGTCGGATGTCACGGGACCAATCGGATGTGACCATTTGCAAAACGCCCTGATATACTCAGATAGCATCCGTTACCGCATGGCTAAGAGCAGAAGTTTCTACGTATGATCGTGCCATGCGTTCGGATGATGCACGTATTCGTGCAGTTGTTTAAAGAATCAATTCCTACACATTTGGAGAACAGACATTATGATTTCTTTCAGAGGTACTTTTATGAAGCTATTGAAGTTTATTTTAAATTCGAAAGTTATCATTCTGATATTCCAAAAAAACCTATCCAAATTATTACTAAAATTTAGAACCTGTAACCACCCACTACAGATAGAAATTGGCAAAGGGACCATTAAACCTATAAATGAACGTATATGTACGTTCTGTTGAGATGTAACGAATTGTAAGAATAAAGAAAAAAATTTACCACCTTTTCGGACAGACCAAGAAATGAATGTTAATGAAATTTGTTAGAATCATTCTGATGCGCCCTGCATAAGGCTGTCTAATCGCCATCTACATAGGGCTATATAGATTTATCAGGGAAAACAGCTCAGATGAATTGTCTATACAAGACAGAAATATCTAGACTCGAATTATTGATGGATTCTTCTTTACTCACAGTGCGTTCTCGCGTTGTGGCGAGATTTTACCGAGTTCCCAGTGCGCATTTGGTGTGAACACGTCATAGAGCATAATTGCTATTGGGTACAATTGAATTTGAAATTCCCAAAGTTTCCAGTAGGAATTGGTGTAAACACGTTATAGCGGATAAATTATATTGGGTACCACATCTTAGATTATCATTTGAGGCCCATCGTTAGTGTATTCACATATACTGCAGCACAGAGAATCGTGGTTACATCAAAAATGGCGGTCAGATACATGGTCACGTTTTTTTTCATGTCTTTTAGCGTTCAATACATTTTCATAAATATAAACATGAACTCAAGCTCAACAGGAGCAATCTGAAACAGGCATATTTTCTCGTTGTATGTAGTTCGAGGGTCCTTTTGAGACTACTTGCATAACCTTCCGAGCCTAACATAATGTGTAAATTCAAAATGGCGGTCATTACTGTGGACTGAATAATTGCGTTTCGTCATTTTTTCTTCAGAATTGCTGCCTTTATGCATAAAATTGTTCAAAATTATTCTATTTCACATCAGATAATTAGCTAATTGTTTTTGCAATTTGCACTGAAGACATTGCATAAATATATTTTTTTCAAGTCTGACGAAAATCGAACAGAAAATCTATTTTTAAATTATGACGTCACTGTGACGTCATTAGAGCCAGAGCCACCATCTTTCAATGTTCTACTTTTCTTTGAAAATGAATGCATTAAATTTTACGTGCCAGTCTGTTTATATGATACAGAGAAAAGTAGGTATTTATCTCCGGAATTAGTAATTTTCAGAATATATTCAAGTACGGTGTAGTTAATAATATACCTATACCCAAGTGTGGTTTACTTTTTTGGAAAGCCCATTTCTTTTAGAATAGGACAGAACCTTTAATGAAAAATGATCCATTTCGTCTTCAGTGGTTAAAACTGACCATTATTTCTGAAAATATACAAATTTGATATGGCATCCACCCCAACGTTGCACAACAAGCCACTGAGCAACAATCTGGCATGGATGCCTGCATCTAAAACATGATTAAAAAACCTCATGATTGATTCCGGGTTATCAATATTCGCTTTATCCTGCCGACAAAGGTAAAGCGGATGGAATTTAGTTCCTTAATATCATTACATGGGGAGGGGGCGGTGAAAATATGGATAATCCTTGACAAGACTAATTGCATCTGACTTTTCTGCACGGTTTTTCAATTCTCAGTGTTCATACAATTCGTTTGTACAGTGTGGTGCTTCTTTGAGATTTATTCCGAACCTTCAAGGGAAAGCTGACTGCTATCTGCCTTTTGCTAGGCTTTGTATTCGATAATTCCATTGATGTCTCTTATCTGACCATTCTTCGTTATCTGAGCAGTGAACAGTTCAATTTCTCCTATCTCCTATTTTTCAAATTGAAGCTTATATCAGCTTTTGAACTTATTTGACATATTTACCTTGGTTTGCAAACATAAAATATGGCTTGTTTCCAATTTTTTATTTCGTCGTGTATAGTATATCTCCTAATATTTTCGTGTCCAGGCCAACGGGTTGGTTTCCTACAATGACGTTTGAGACCGCATTTCTAGTGATTGTGTTTCTCAAATTTGGCGATGCATATCGCATGCTGATAGCAAAATACGAACGTAGGGTGCAAGATTTATGGCGTTACGTTTCGTAACTTGTGTCTAATTCCGCTTAACCCTGGGCTAGGGGCCGTATGAACCCATGTTTTTCAAGATCACCATGGTGTTCATATGAACAGTCACAATCAAAGTGTGGCTGAGATACATTCTCTAGATAACGACTTTACAACTAATATTTTGGATTAAGAGTACGATACGGATTTGATGTCTTGCCGGCATCATTGCAAACTGTTAACCGCTTCTCTCTTGCAGGAAACTAGCCTATTTTTACGCATACTATGATTGTCTTTTTGAATTTGGTGCTAATGCTGTTATTATATGGAATAAGTCATTGGTGTATGGACGCGGATATTCTTTAATGAACGACGGCTGAATTATGAATGACGGACCAGACGCTTGAAATTAGGAGGAGAAAAAAAATGTGATCCCGTAACCAATAAGACACTTGGTTACAAAATAAAGGAAAGTCGGACATACCAGTTCGGGATATTGATTGGTTCGATGTGTCAGAAGGGTTCACAATGGCTAAACCGAAAGTAACAACCAAGACCGATGATTGGCTAAACAGTAGGCCTATTATTGAAGCCCCGCATCACGAGAACGGACATGCGAAGGTGTTATCTTGGGCGGAGAAGTGTGCCGAAAAAGATGGACTTGTGGCACTGTCAACAAAAGTTAGGGAATTTCCACTGAGTAGGATACCAATCTGACCAATTTGATAGTTAGAAATGTGGAAGCCATATCTAAGGTCACCCTTCTCGCATAGTACTGTGTATGGTGTTTTAACAGGTGCTTTCTGGGTCCAGGAAGTCACTTTTATATTTCAAAAATGTGATTTTTTCAACTTTGAAGAGAGAAATATAACCGTATTTTGCATGGGAGATTGGATGATACCCTTTCCCAGCAAACATCTGTCTTTACTTACGTCAAGGACATTGATCTGCCCCGGGTTATGTGAAGGATGCGCCACGTACATATGAGAAAAAATCCTTTGTATTTGACGATTATAAAGGCGATACGTCGGTTCTTTCAAATAATAACTACCTATACCCTACGTTACAGGCAGTAGCTATATACTGCGTACCTTCGCTGTAGTATACGCTCTTTTTATGATTACCTTTAAAAACTGATGGCCATCATCTGTGAAGAGTTCTGATCAGTGATTGTAAGTTTTGATCTTCACCTTTTCAAGGGTGGGGAGGCAAAATCCTCACTCTTAAAACCGCTTCTCTCTTGCAGGAAACTAGCCTATGTTTATGTACGCTAGGATTATCTTTGGGAATCGACTCTTAAAATTTATTAGGAAACTATAATACTGACTAAAGATACGATAGGAATATCATGATGTCTTACTGGTATAATTGAAATCTGCTGACCTCTTCTCTCTCTGTCGAGAAACCAGTTTATGTTAATGTGTGTTCTGTTTGAAATTTGGAGTTAATGCTATCTATGAACAAGGTCCTTGGAGTATGGACGTGGAAATTATGTAACGGTTGACGGCGAACTACCGAATGTCGGACTAGACGCTTATATGCAAATAAGTCTTCGGATTATGGACTCAAAAATTCTATATGGACGACGGATGACTACCAAACGTCGGTAACCCTTATATCTTGAATATGTTATTGTAAGGAGGAAGTGGATAGTTAGTTTTGTTAGTTGAATTACTTGCCATGAGCTTTGGTTCATTGGCTGGCTCACCATTACATGTGTGACGACTTTCACTGTAAATTTGACAATCCAATTGGTTGCCTGATTAGTTGGGTTTAGTTCGATTTTATCTCATCTGACTCGATGACAAGTCGTATTTCGCGAGTGCATCACTGACCCATAGACTACCCAATCTACAAAAGACTCGTTTATTGGCGTCTGACGTGTGTTATCGATTAGAGATAGCTATATATCCGTTCGAACTGCTGGATAAATATAATCAAAAGGCGAATTTTTTAGCTTACGTCGACTGTATTTCCTTACCTTTCCTCAAAATGGTTCATCCTCCTAGGGCTACAGTACTTAATCTAAATGATGCTTGAGAGAGAGGAATATAAGCTGCAGTCTACTATTCCGGGGCGTTCACTTTTCAAATAGTGTAGATGTTACTGCAGATCTCACGTTAGACAGGTATGTACACTGTTCAGCTATTTTGTCTAAGAATGGATATTCAGCTGTGGAGAGAAAAAAATTTGATAACGGCACTATGTTCTACAAGACTGTCTATACTGGTTGTTTTTTTTTATTTCTGTTATAAAATAACTGTATGTAAAATGTACATGAGCCACCGCAATGGCTGACCTGTCAGGGAACACAAACAGGAATTTCGTTAAAGATAATCATATATTCAGCTAAGAAAAACATAACAACCTTTATGTACGTTATATCCCGACATATTGTGGTCAGTTACGTCCATATCTTTTCTTTTGTCCAGTTCATTGCCTCTTAGGGATCAGACCTTCAGTACTTTTGAGAAATATGGAGAAACATTTAAATATCAAACAACAACGTGTCATTTATTGTAGCACCAACGGACGTATTTTTGCAAAATCTCATCACACCAGTACAGTTTATTCTGATCCAGCCCGTTTGACGGATCTTTTAGAGTTCATTCTGATCCAGAATGGTTGACGGATCTTTTGTCGATTTGCAGAGGGTGACTCACCAAGCGCTTTAATTTCAAATTTCTGAAATTTGTTCATACATAATTCGGATGTTTATAAATGTTTATAAATAACTGTATGTAACATGTACATGGACCACTACAATGGCTTACTTGATCACAGGAATTTTTCTTTGGAAATAATCATATATTCGACTAAGAAAAATAAACATGAAAACAAAAACTTATCCGCGTTATATCTCGATATATTGTGGCCCAATTATTTTCATTTGTCCAGTTCATTGCCTCTTAGGGATCAGACTTTAAGTACTTTTCAGAATTATGGAAAAACATTTAAATACCAAACAATGAAGTGTCATTTATTGTAGAACCAACGGACATATTTTTGTAAAATCCAATCCTACAAGTAAAATCAAGATTTAACGTCGCTTTCAGTAATATTTAATCTTTATAGCGACGATCATACAAAATTCTAAGTACTCCAACAAAAACGAAGTCAACAACCCAGCAATCCAAAAGTATGACACAACACACCACACCAAACAAAACATGCATATACATTAAAACTTACGCAACAAACCGATTTCTTTCGAATAACCTAAAATACAGTCTTCTTTTACCCGACTAAAATGATCTTCTAAAGCAGCTGCTTGATAAAAAAAATCTCTTACAATCATAAAATTTAAACAGTCGATAAGAATGTGTTCCACTGAGAGATTTCCGTGGTATGGAATACACCTTGGGACTGCTTCCTTTTTAATAAATATTCTTTAGTTAATCGGGCATGGCCGATTCCATATCGCCTGCTCATGGCTTGATGGAAACGTTTCTGGCTACTCATATGAAAATATCTTACAGTGTTTTGCAGAGGGTGGCTCGCCAAGCGCCTTAATATCAGATTTTTGGAATTTATTTATACATAATTCCGATGGAGATCAGATGGAATTACAAGCGTCTAGTCCGTCATTCATAATCCAGCCGTCGTCCATTAGAGAATATCCGCGTCCATAATCCAAAGACCTATTCCATTTTCCACATAACAGTATTAGCACCAAATTCAAAAAGACAATCATAGTATACATAAACATAGGCTTGTTTCCTGCAAGAGAGAAGCGGTCAACAGTTTTCAATGATGCCGGCAAGATTGTACACATATCTAGCTCCACGTTTCGCAATATGCTTGAATGCGATCCAATCCAGTTTAACTAGGTGCTGTTGAAACTATCATTATGAATTATAATTAATTTTGATAAAAATATATAGATATAGATATTGGATGGTGTGCAACCGTTCGGTTAATCGGACTAAAAATATAGCTACAAAACAACTTTGTAATAATCTATACATATATATACCTGGGCGATTTGGGAACGGCCCCTTTGGGCAGATGACTGAAACTGTTCCTACTATTTCTCTACTGGATCAAACTCTAAAAAAAACTGTACAAAATCCAAGATGACCGCCGTGATAACGACACAAAGACACATAATCCAATGAATTTATCCAAATGAATTTTCAAATTCGTTTTCTAGAGTACGTATTTCATTCAAATGAACACTGTGTGTTCATTTGAATACATTGAAGATCGAAAACATATAATATTCAAACGACCCCTTGCTCCCTGCTCTTGATATTACGGAAAGGGTAATTCTGGGTGCAGTTATATACGTCCTGCCTCCGATAGGTACGCATAGTTTACAAATAGCTGAATAGGTATAGCTGTGTCATAAAAAAAGTTAATATCCAGCGGGATTTTTTCTGATGTATCGTGATGCGAAATTCGTCTAATCAATATGTGTAATAAATATTCCGAAATATTTGTTTGCACTGCTGTACCAGCTTGTATAATGGAACCGATATAATATTTCAATTCATCCGAAGTCATTAATTCAATTGATACACAAGGAACTAATACACAATGCTGGTGCCCACATTCGTTCATGTAATTGTAAATGTGTGCTTGTTCATGCCTGCGAATATATCATGACCAAGATATACCCAGATATATTTTTGATACAAGAAGGTGGTGCATGTGAAATTCATTCGTGAGCTTCTGACATGGAGTCGACAGAAATAAGAAAAGGTATCAGCCCAAAATTCTTTAATATCATAAGATTTTAATTATAACACATCACATCTGAATGACTCTACAACCAAAATGCTAATCTGAGGCTAGGAAACTAAGTATATCATGTGTGAAAATGCATGCAGAAGCAGTATACGGCTTTCAGTTACTTCATTCAAAAATGCTCTTACAGCAAGTGTGACGTTTCCTCGCCTTTTCCATCCTTCAGACTTCAGCACTTTCGTTTCTTGTAGGAATCAGTGGTGAAATATCAAAGATGGCTAACAATGACACAAGGCAACAAGTGAACACGAGTTTTCAGTCCAATGATTTGAACTCTTCGGCTCAACCTTTCAGCGTTTTGACTGTGACACAGATCGGCCCAGGGGCGTACGTTCTAGCTGGGTGTGGTCTTGTCCTCATGATGGTAGCCTTGTTGCTGAACAGTTTTGTTCTTCAGGCCATAAGTCTTGATGTTAGCATAAAAACTAAGGTCAAATTTATTGTTCGAAACTCTATAAGCGCCGACATACTTCTCGCTGTCTGTTGCGGAACTCGCTCGTTGCCTGTCATTGTGGGTAACTTTCTTCGTGACAACGATGTGCTTGGAAACTATATACACCTTGCTCATTGGTTATTCGGCATTAACTCAAACTTTCTCCTCTCTTACCGTTGCCATGGACCGGCTCATTTCTGTCTGGAGACCTTTGAGGTATTATACTAGCAACTATAGCAAACTTGTTCGGCTTTTCATACTGACCTTCATCTGGTTTGTGACCCTTCTGCTGACCGTTCCCTCTCTCTGGATCGACCGAGCGATGGGCATAGCTCCCCTTAACGGTCATGCGTGTTTTGTGATAACTTTGAAGAATGCTTTTATATATTATGCCACTGTTATTCCCGCACTGATATGGACCGGTTTTCTAATCATCTTCGCCATATATCTTACAATATTTGCACTAATATTTCTATTCCGTAAAAGACGTGAAAAGTTTAATGAAACCAGCAAAGAAACAAAGCTTATCAGAAGCAACATCTCCATGACAATAACATTCCTTATTCTTCAGCTCATCTATATTGCTTGCTACTTGCCCGGGATATTAATGGCCATGAATCTGACGCCTGTTGAAGGCACCTTTCCCCCGATTGATCACATACTCAATTTGATCATCATTGACGTTTTTATGCTGAATTCGGTGGTTGACCCCATCATCTACATCATAAGAATACAACATGTACGAGAGTGTCTGAAAAAGTTCCTCAACCCTAGGTCAGTTCCCAGATCCCGATTTGAGCTGTCTCAGTCCCGCTGGAGTAGGCACACAGCCAGCAACAGAGAGACTGGAACCTCCATTCCAGGCAAGATTGACGGGGTATCTCGTGACAATGGACGACGAGAATGAAAAAAACATTTATGTGGTAGTACGATCGCTGGTATATAGAACGAAGGTACAAAGAACAATTACACTCTGCAACGTCTATCAACTGGAAGAGTTAATATTTGTGTTTATAGCTAGCCAATACTTGATTCTTATCACCCAGGAAACATTTGATCTTTCCTCCCACGATATATCGTGTTACTTTGGCCGGCATTAGTTCGTTTGTTATTGCTATTTCAGTATAAGGCATTGTGTTCACTGAAAAGGGTGGCGATAGAGTTAGACTGACGAAAGGCGTACTAGGTGAACTGAGGAATGGCATATTATTTAACTGAGGAGAGGAGTATTAATTTACAAGCGTCTGGTCCGTCAACAGTTTTCAATGATGCCGGCAAGACACCATGATTTTCCAAAAATATCAAATCCGTATCGCTGATCAGTATTCTTAATCCATATGATATCCGTTGTAAAGTCGTGATCTATCTCCGCCATGCTTGAATGTGTCTGTTCATATGAGCACCATGAGGATCTTGAAGTATATGGGTTCATACGGCCCCTAGTCTCGGGTTAATGGGAATTAGACACAAGTTACGAAAACTAACACCATAGATCTTGAACTCTACGGTCGTATTCTGCTATTTGAGAAACATTGAGTGGAGGCGCTTGATGGTATAGCCGTGTTTTATAAGTCTCTGCAATAATGTTTTGTGGCGTTGATTAAAATCGTCACATTTAACACAGGGTCTAGCAAATGCTACTAGGCGAGATATGTATACGCCATATGCAGGTCCCACTGAAATATTATTGTCCACCAAGGGATAGTTTACGATGTCGAAATTGTAATCAACTCTTTTGTCATAAAGTCGACGAGAGAGAAGGCCCTGATGAAACTGTATTGGTTAAACGAACCAAAGGCTATTGACTAAACTGATAAAAGAAGGGTTAAGGTACCATGCATTACCGTCGAGTTATTCGTTTTCTTCCTCGTCACACATTCATCTAATGCATTGCGTTATTATTCGTCACGTGTTGCTCAGTCATGACTGGTTGTCGGATATACTATTGCTATTGTTCATAAAATGAGGTCCTGCTGTCGGTATCATTTCACGGCGTTTTGTTACCCTTATTAATGAAGGTATCACGTTACTATCTTTGAGATAAAATGCACAATCATGAACTGAGTGGTTACTCACAATTAGTTAGGAAAATTACTATCCTCGTAAATGTTTCACTGTTTTCGTTTTCATTTTATTCATAGAGTTGTCAATTATACCGATAACCCCCAGGCTTTGAACAGAGATCCCAGATACCGACAGTGGTGATCTTCGTTCCTGTTAGTATGGTACCGCACATCAGACGGAGCTCTCATCAGAGCTGAAAGTTAACAAAATCGAAAGCACCATGGCGCATCAGAGGTTGTTTCAATGTCCCTAGCATCCTGCAGAGGCAATGAATACGAGTATCACAAAAGTGATAACAGAGAGCAATCCATCTATACCATTTAATCCGGTATGTCTCTCTATCGTAACCTCTAGTAGCCTCTCGTAACACGCTATGCACTGTGAATCTGGGCAACGTGACAACGGACATTTTGTGCATTAAACGTGATTTAGAGATACAACATATACGTCAATGTAAAGGTTTTGCTCCGGAGAGTGACATAGAACTGTTTTGATTGGGTTCCGAGGGAGGGGTCTCGCCGCGCCCAAATTGTGTTTTCCCCTGTCATAAGTATGCTGAGTCTGTTTAGTGTGTCAGGCTAACCTGATACAAGCGATAGAACCCACATTTCACAACCGATAGCAGCTTTCAACCTGCACCATTAAATCCGCGTTGTCTTTCTGTCGGGGCGCCTGTCTGTTCCATTTGTCTGTCCCTGTGTGTTTTATAAGTCCATAACCACACTCCATTGTGTTTTCCTGTGTTCATGAGATCCAGAGATTAGCACACAACATGGTATCGTGTACTTGTAATCCGATGCCATATTTCTATGGGGATGGAGCTGGTCACGTTCAGATTGTGCTTCCCATGCTGTAAGTATATATACAATATAGACATCTTTGCAGAACCTGGTGTGGTGTACATGTATCTTTCGAATTGTTTTCTAATCGTTAGATGGTTGGTCTGGTGAATTGCCGTAAAATATATAAAAGTCATTCTATTATTTGACTCCTGTAAATTTCTGTAAGATAGATAAGAATATGTTGTATTATTGAAAAAAAAGTGTATTGGAAATAAAATACAGTATAAATAGGTTTATAATACCGTAAACGTCCAAAGCATTGCATAGTGAATCCAGAGAATCCATCTTATATCCACCTAACCTGTGTATATTAGTTGGTTACGGAAATTATATAAGGATGTGAATATGATATCTGGTCCCTAAATATACAGTATCGTGTTCACCTGGAATCGATTGCGAGAAGTTTGTAGACTATGTTGCCTTAAACTCCCAAGTTATTGCAAGGTGTATCCTCATTATATATTTTAGTTTTCAATGTTACTTTGTCTCTATTTTTTTATAATAATAGTATCATCGCATGATCCTTGTTTTCAAACAAGGGTTTCCCCGAACCAAGAAGACTGATTTCAGCGCATACTCTGACATACATCACCCATTCCTAACTCGGGAACCACGATTGATATCTCCATCGGAAAGGGGAATGTTATGAGGTTAATTTGTGTTGGGCAATGAAGCCGAACACCAGTTAGGACCTGCGAATGCATTTCGGCATGTAAAGCTTATGATTTATTGAATATTTTATTCTAGTAAGATGGATGCATGTTCACGTAGTCATAGTCGCAGTGCCACAGATAATCTATCTCACATATGTTAGGTTTTGCGACGATGGCCGCAGTTGGTCCGGTCCAAGGATAACGTTTCTCGAGCATACGAAGTGGTGAACTTGAAATTAAGCCATCCAAAAAATATAAATATGAATTACGGATCAGTCACACAATAGCTGATATATTTCTTTTAATTTGAGTTAAAAAAACTGCATTTATCTCCGTTGTATTAATGTTTCCATGCAAGGTAACTTTGCAAGTCGACGAATGAATTAAACTGGTGTATTTTCTTATGCGCGAAGTCGCATTTATCCAAGAAAAACCGTGTTTCAGACTATGAATCCTCAGGTTTGATACTTCAAATACTCACCTTCAAAACTGACGTAAAAAGCGACGTCATTTTCATGTGTTTTGAATTTTCGTAGATATTTGAGTATAGATTTAATCCAAGGTTTGCGATATCATCCTATCCGCCTTGACATCGCTCTCACAGAGAGATGGCAAGCGCATATCTCTCCTGGTAGCATTTGTTAGATCATAAGCACCCTGTGACGATTTTTATCCATGCCACAGAATATTACAGCAGAAACTTACCAAAAGTACTATGCCATCAAAAAAGCCTCCGAAGTTTCTCTGGTAATTCTGTGGTAACAATCGTACACTGACGTCATCTCTGGCCTTACATGTTTTGTAACCTGTGCCTAAATCCGCTTAACCCAGGCCGAGGGGCCGTTTGAATATCCTGAGTTTCACATCTCATTAAGATGTTCAAATCAGCACGCACAATTAAAGCGTGACTGAGATGCATACTCTGGAAACGATTTAGAATTCATTTGGATGAAGAATAATGACCAGTGATCAGGATTTTATATACAGAACATTATCGACTTTCTGACATTATTGAAAACTCTGGACCTTTTCTCCCTTGTAGGGAAGCATCTTGTGTTTTTATTATTTTTATTTCATTCACATTTGGAATTAGTACTAACTGTCATACGGAATAGGCCTTTCGATTATTGACGTGGAAATTTTTTTACGGAGGACGGATGTATAGAGTATATCGAATCTTTTGCATCTCATGTCCTCTCTGTTAGTTAACAACGGGTTACCCCGGGCAACAACAACACGCCTGTAACCAAGCTAATTCATTTCGTTTTGCTATGCGCCTCTCCATTTTGGGGCTGTAAGGGTATCACGGACTGTGCCGAGATGACCCGAGGTCATCTGTTGCCACAGTAAACGACTATGGCGAACGTCTAACTGGCCGAATTGATATCAGTCGCAGCTCATCGATATATATTTTTGCAACATATAGTTCTAGGGTAATTTGTCAAAAAGCTGCCTTCAAATTGTGTGAAATTGAGGATTGGAAAAATATTGAATAATTGTTTAGTGTATTTCGAGATAAATTACATTTTGCGATCAGTAAATCAGTCAGATAGAACAGTTCTTCATTTTTACAGGGATCCTGAAAAAAAATGGTGAGACCCCAACAGGGTTAAATGCAGCATAGCGCAAAGCACCCTGGAAGAGAATGACCTGTAGCATCAACGACACAACGGGCTGCAGTTCCTCTTAGGGTACCATAGAGCTCGGTAATATGTCCCTTCATTCTTCGCCGCTGGACAGTGATACGGACCACGAGTACTGGCAGTGTTCCCCACAATCAGCCCCTTTCAGAAGTTATACAGTTCCTTCCATCTCATCCCTGGTTGTTAAATATGACGTGCGTGTTGCTTGCGATCAAAACGAAAACAGAGAATGAAGCCGTTGATGTAGTCATTGTCCTGTTGAAGGGAGAGAGATATAATGACGTCACGAGTGAAGTTCTCTCATGAAGCGATGTCAGGTCCAGTTTTCGTAGGTAGTTGCACGGAACCTTCACACCGTGGTTCCCTGTAGCTGCATGGGACCAGCAGTGCTATCGCATATCTACCAGCTAATATTATTGCCGTGATGTGTAAACGTTCACATCAAGGTAATTTCCTCGTCGAATATATAAGAAATATACCCAAATTTGATTGGAGTTCATCCTACCGATAAACTGTCTGGTTTTGCCTGCCAATTTCAGACGTAGGTACCCCATCACACGCGACACAACCCATTCGAATCACCAGCGTCCGCACTGTACTGCTAGGTCACGCTGCCATAAGCTGAAAGAATCCGAACACCTCCTCTTATCTTGATTTCCCTAATGAATGCCCTAATCACTGTGCTGTGCGGAATCAGAAAATCAGAGTTTGGTGGGATACAAAGCAGGAAAGTCGTAATTTATTCAAGCAGAACGCTGACATAATGTTGAACTTTCGTTTGCGTTATGATCATCCAGCATATTGGATAAAGTAGAGGATTTACGATGTCATACAGACAGATATAAGCTACGCAGTGAAGCTTTATACAACTTGATGTACCGTCATGAATGAATTCAGCGATTTAAATACATTTATACTAGAGTCATACATATATGTTGGAAACAATAAACATAGAAATTAAGAGAGCGAGAGAGAGAGAATTAAGGTTCAGCAATTTTTCAGCTATAGAGCCACGACCAAACAAAATTCTAAGTACTCAAGCCAATACTTTAGTAATCCAACCCATTTAAACATACACAGATTAAAACTAATGCAACAAACTGATTTTTCTGAAATAACCCAAGATGCAGTACTCCCTCACCCTAAAAAGGTCTTCCAAAGTAGTCGCTCGATAAAAAAAACCAGCGGTAATATGTCAGCTTTATGCTAAATTCATGGTGCCTATAAACCGGATTAACATCGCCATGTTTTTGGATTTTTGCTCTACTGCAGGACTTATATTTTGGGTATCCAAACAAAAACAGTACCGTTAGATTTGTCTGTTGTACTTTTGATATGGTCATGCTATGAACAGTCAAGAAACACTGACCAGCAACCCTTATCTCATGCTTGATAGTATCCATGATCAAGGTCATAGCTTTTCTTTCATTGAGTGGAATCATTATGTGAAAACTGGACCGATAATATATTTACACTAATGGGAGGTGGTGTTTGGTGCAACAGATCGTCAGAATGTTAGTAGATTCTCAGAACCTCCTTACATACATTGACTTACAAACACAATTTATCTGACGGAAGTATACTTTTTATTCACTTTTGCAGCATTCACAGACATCATGCTTCCAGACGAACCTGGACAAATATTTTGAAACCAGTAGTTTTTCTTACCGTAATTCCGCTGATAATTCAGTCACAGGCAGCGATTGGGATATTCAAATTTCTAACAGGAATTTGGTAAAATGGTCCAAAATCGTGCAAATAATTCATTACTTCGTAGTAATTTTAATGGCTTTAGGATAGAATTAGATCAGACTGATTGGATTGTCCACAAACTTGAGAGCGATTGAAATATAATAGTGTGATTGATTTATGGAGGAATTGTCGTATTTTGCAAATGTTGAGAGGCAGATCTGATTAAAAGTAACACAAATTAAAAAGTTGTGTATTTCGTTTGGTATTTTTTGTATGGTATTTACGGTGGATAGCCAAACAAACATTATCCAAACATTCTCTACATATTCGTCAATATCAATGAGTCCACAAACCATTCTGGCCTCATCAAAAATCATATTCCCTTTTATAAGCCAATATTAATAGTATCATGTCCCAGTGCGCTTCCATTTCTTCAAACTGGCGTATGCGAACCGATGGCTCAGTTGACCTCAATGGCTACCCCCGAGGGAAAGTCACATTTCAGCGGCAAGCTTGAGAGTCTCACATTCTGAATGTATTTATAAAGAGGGGTATTTACTCGGGGGTAATGTGATAAAAATACTTTAGTGTATTCCAGCAGTTGTGCGCCCATCTGTCTTCGTTCTACTCCTATCATTACCTGGTAGTAGAATGCTTATTTACAAATTAGGGTTATAATGGTTCAATAGTAGAATTTAATATACACCCCGTACTGGCCCGTTCAGCCATTATTGTCTTGGGAGTGGCCTTGCTGCGACTCCCAGTCTGGCTTCAGCCCCGGCTGGTAGATGGTCTCTGAGTGTCTTGAACGGTAAGTATACAGTTAGACTTTAGATTAAAGGATGGTGGCTGATTAAAATGTCCAGAATGTAGGTAAGTATATTGTAATTGTAGTCAAGAACAGAGATTAATATATATATATAACCCCGAATTCAGCCCTTACGAGCTTGAAAATGGCCAGGCTGCATCTTCCAGATTCTCCAAGAGCTGGACAATACACAAAGTAGCTGAGCTGTCTGAGGGGTCCGCCTCAATCAGTCTTCAGCCCCGGCTGATGGTTGGACCAAAGTAAGAGTAATGATATATACATTTCAAGTATACGGGTTAGGTCTCACTTGACCCCCTTCCGCCAAGTAATTAAAAATAATGTCTTTCCCGGCTGCTCCCCATCTCTGATCATTCGGTGTTGCACCTCTGTTGCTTTGAACCAGACTGCAGGCCTGATATCTCTATTCCTCTCGGTTTAACTTCATTTATGCTAACTACGGGTGTAGCCAGTATTCTCCACAGTCAACCCCTTTAAAAGTTATACATTTCGCCCCATCTGTTTCCTGATTGTTAAATAGTACATACCTGTTCGCTTCCGATCTCCCAGGCAAACATACACTGTAAATAGGCTAAACACTTTATAAACACTTGATGTGTCTCAAAATAAAACACTAGTGTCTCAAAATTAAACACTAGTGTTTAAAATCAAAACACTAGTGTTTTAGTGGCACGGAGAAAGTGTTTATCACAAATACAAAAACGCTTTTTCTCAAAAGTGTTTTAATCGCAAACACTTCATAAACACATGAATCTTAAGTGTTTCGCTGTAAAACACTAGTGTTTTAATAGACCATAAGTATTTTGAGAAAAGGGGAAAGAAGTATAACTTTGCTGAATTTTTTTTGGAAAAAGGGAATGTGTTGGCGTGTATGGTCTAGAACATTGTGTGTATTGGCCATACATTTTCCACCCTTACAGCACTTTTGCGTACGGTAACATGACTTTTATAAAGTGATTATACTGATCTCTACTGTTAAAATTTGATTATTCATATGTTGTCCAATGTACTAATACCATAACGATGCACATGCGACTATGTTCATCATTCAGGTCGGCCCGCGTTGGAACTCTTCTGTGTTCGGAGGTAGTTTTTGGTCATTCGAACGAACAGCAGCCCGCCAAAATGCGTTGCAGACGGTTGATTGACGCAGTGGCAGTTATCATTATTTCACACGACTACATATTTCCGTGAGTACCTGAAACCATCCACAGTGTGAGTACATTCAATCGTTATGATTCCGTTTAATATTCATGCAGTCGCGAAACTGTATCTGTGTGTGGAGAGTCTGTAAATTCATGTGTACCGACATGTGAACAACATGCACCTAACGCGTGATCGTTTCTAATTTATTCGAAAGTTTGTTCGTATGATGAGTATTGACTCTAAATCTGATTAATGACATTACGAGATGTATAGTAGTGTATATGTATAGTTATATTTCTTATAGTTCTGAAGCCTTCATATGTAATTTTCGTAAAGTTGAAAGATCTTGCATCTGTGCTATTTTTAGCTTTCTTCTTGCAGCAGGCTTCCTTCATCCCTGTCCGTTGCTGTCGGTCATATGCATAGCGTAGGAATATCGTTGTGTTTGCGTGCTAAAAGTGTGGCTCGGCCATCCAGAACAGTTAGAGCTAAGTTTACATGTATTTTTGCATGTTTTCTGTTTTTCTATGGGCAGCCATTCATGTCAAAATTAGCAATTACAAAACGTAAAGCCAAACTCAGAAAAGACAGCATATCTTACAATGTACACTGTAGTCTTAACGCATTTTATATTCCTGCAAATAAAAAAACCTTAACTCTAAACGTATAGTCAAACCGAAAACAAACGGCACGATGTTCGACTGCAAACATAGAATGAAAAGCCTAGTTCTGAACGAATAGCCAGTCTGACACAGAGGGACCTATTTCTAAACGAAGAGTATAACTCTGAACGAACGAGCTGTTTCACAACGAACAACGTTCCTTCGGAAATTATTTCCGGAAATATTCGGGTCATTCCGGATGGTAGAAAGATTTATGACGTGAAACTCGGCCGCTATTTCGAGTTCCGCTATTTCAGGTCGTGAATGAGTGTGGTTCTTTTTTGCCCCTGGGTTAAAGTGTGCCAAAAGTTTTGAACTTCAGATATCAGACAAAAATTCACAGGGACTTGTCATTCTCATCTTGTGAGACTCCTTACTCATTTGCGTACACTTCGCCATCCATAAGATGCAGTCTTACCGCGTATGGATGACCGAGATGGTTACAGGTTGACTCCTTACTATGAGTCGCACATGTAAACGAGAGCCACCCCTGAAAATGGTGTCAACATGTGGGGGAGGAGCAGACAGAGGCGCTCGAGTGGTCTCCCGTCTGCTGAGCGCCCCCTCGATTATAAAACTCGTTGTGAAAGAGGTCGTTCGTTCTCTGATACGTTGTACGTGCTGAAATATGCTGTTCCTTCTGAGTTCGCTTGTATTTCCGTATCTCCACTTTTCGTTCACAGTTAGATTCTTCCTTTGGAGAGAGATGAAATATGCGTTTAGAGTTAGGTTCCTTGTTTGCAAAAAGATGAAATAATCGTTCAAACCAACACTTTATATCGTTAAATACGTTGTCTGTTGTGAGTTAGGCTGCACAACCCGAGCTAGTAATTTTGACATAAATGGCCGCCCATATTTTTCTTAAAACTTTGAGATGTTTGAAACTTACATGAAATGTGGGCTTCTTAAATTCAGCTACTCTGTCATAATAACTTTCTGAAATAGTGGAATAATTTCTGTTTCGTAACTGAGGTGTATTTCATTTTGTAGTTTGTAGCTTTTTACCCATTTCATCGGAAAAAGTGCCGAGATTAAAAGCAGTATTACCATTACGTTCCGGCGTTGTGTCCTATACCTGCTAGTACTCTTGGGTTATCTCTATTGTTAACTCTTCGATGCAGCATAGAAACTGGAGAAAGTCAGTATAGTAAAAACACTGACTGACAGCTGTATCGTCCCCATCTAGGAACTTCAGCGATGAAATACGAAGATGTCATATTTGGATTCGATCAAAAGAGGAACCCAACTGTTCAATTCTGGCTCCGGGTTCAGTTGCCCAGCAATCCATAAAGTCTTAAGAAGTCGAGTGGAGCTCACATCTTGGAACATCCCGTCTCCTCATCAGTTTTGGCAATGAAAGAGCCAAAGCAGAGACAGCCCATGCTAAAGCTGAATATGCTTTAGAGGAAGCAGGATTACGCAAACAGCATGCAGCAATCCAAGAAACGAAAAGTTGACCGTGCCTGAAAATACATGCAACAAAGCAGGAGTAGACTGCAAATCTGCATTGCCTTGAGCAGCAATTGGAAGCTGCGCCATCGCAGAAGCCGAAATACAGGCGTTATCAGCAATCTGTGAGGACACTGGATGCTATTGGCAGACAAATTCTGTGATATCCGTACCTATTGAGAATGCTATGAAGCCTAGCCTGTCATCACCTCGCTGAGAACTCTCCAACATGTCACGCGCATGATGACGTGCAGCAAACATAATTGCAATTCGTAGCGTGACGGTCCAAATTAAATAATGTTTGAAGAACAGCCAATTAACAAATTAGTTACACTTATTACATTTATGTTGTGAAATGATCTACGATATTTTGAAATACTGTGGAAACTGAACAGACTAAGGAGGTGCTCAAGCTCTGTTGCGTTTTTGGAACTATATCAGGTTAACATATACAGCTTTTAAGGCTGTGATTCATCTGAGCCAGCCCTTTTTTTTACGAGAATGAAACAAAGAATAGAAATTTTGAGGTAGATTTGATAATGAAATCTTTTGAATTATTGTGTTCATTATTTACCTAAAAATAGTTATGTGATGAATAGAATTTTACACTCGTGGCAATTTAATTAAGTGAAAGTTATGACATTCGTTGAGTAAGTTTCACATGTTGCTGCTAAAACCCACAACATATCAAACTTAATTTGTGTCATAACTTTCATACTGAAAATAGCCACTCGTGTAAGATCCTTTATGCATAGCCCCCACACTTACATAATAACCAACGACGTAATTATAATGTGATTGAACTATTAGTGCTTAGTTTTTCAGCATAATTTTATTGGTATTTCTTGATTTAAATGTATTTTATGATGACATGTTTTATAGGAGACTATATACTGCAGTTAAACTAGTCCATATTAATTAAATTTTTTCAGTTGTTTTAACAGTTGGTGGCTACATCTATGTGAAAGTAATGCAGCAAGTCGGATGTTGAACCAGGCTTTATGTGACTTAGTCAGTTTGAATGGGATAAGATTGCAGGCTAAATTGGATTATGTGCATTAAAATGAGATAAAAATATGACTGGTATTGGAAAACCTGAATGTCCATGCTGAAAAGTAACCTTCTGCTTGAAAGGGTTATTTATATCACAGCGCATGAACTCATTATTGAGGTAAAACAAATCCTGATAAAATGCCATGTCTAACATTTACCATGCATTTCTCATCTGGGAGGGATTGGCGGTACAATTGCCAGCAAGAACATTCATGTTTACCCCACATGTTATCATATCTGATACCAGTCACAAGAGTATCTCATCTTAATGCACATAATCCGGTTTAACCTGTATTATTACCCCATTTAAACAGACAGTCACTCAAGCCTGGTTTTGTATGTAATTTGCTGCATTTCTTTTCACATAGATTGGAGGGCCTGATGATTTTATATGTGAAATATGTTTAAGCATATGCATGCCCACTGTAAGCATGTTTAATTGTAGTGATATTGTCCCTTTGCTGAGAAAGTTTTATAATAAATTTTAACAATTGAAAACTGTTTTCTTTTCTCTTTGTTTCAGCAGTCTCCAGTATTCAGAAGTGCTTTGATTAACCACTTTTCAAAAAGTGTTTCGATTATAAACACTTTTTCGATTGTAGACACTTTATAAACACTGAAAGTGTTTTTAAAGTGGGGACAAGCCAATAAACACTAAAAGTGTTTTATTTTAAAACACTTTTAAAACACTCAAAGTGTTTTAAGACGAAACACTTAAAGTGTTTTAAAATTAAAAACACTTTAAGTGTTTTATCTTGTATCTCAAAAAGTGTCTTTTTGTAAAACACTAGTGTTTAAACACTTTAAGTGTTTTATCTTATATCTGAAACAGTGTCTTGTTGTAAAACACTAGTGTTTAATATAAAAACACTTTATGTGTTTTATTACAAGTGGGGACAAAAATGTGTTTATAAAGTGTCTTGTTTTAAAACACTACGATTTACAGTGTATGACAGAATAACGCCGTTTATATAGCCGGCGGAGCAGTCCATTGCAATGTCCAGAGACAGATATTATGACGTCACAAAATTAACTCCCTTGAATGAAGATCTCTTGCAGAACGATGACCGGTCCAATGTTCGTCGGTAGCTGTATTGCACGGAGATTCGATTCTAGGGTCGTGTAATTTTTTTACATCATGGCAATTACCTCGTCGAATATATCTGATTGCATCAATTGGAGTTCATCTCACTGACGGCAAATTTATCTCCCAAATTTCAGACGAAGGTAGGCACCTCACAGTACACGCTATTTGGATACAAGATTAGTCCGGGTGAGCTCTGACTAGCGCGTTACACGATGCATGGAGTTAAATAAGGAGGAGAGAGCACTCGGTCAGATCAAAGTGTTCAATGTACGATTCCGCCACAGCAGGGATTCGTCGGATTAGCCTGTGTGTATTTGGGAGATTAAAGCAGGTTCGGTCATGTTCGGTAGTTGTCGGGTTCCCGCGCATGCGCCCCATCGACGTCATCAAAGCTATTATAAGTTGAGTGTATTGGAAATGTGAATTGGTACTTAGCCGCCCGCTGTAGCACGCCGCCGGGAAGTGTTGAGTTTGACCATGGAGGGAAAGAGAGATCACTTTGACCCAACAGTGATAGGCACATCACTTACATCGTTTCTATTATAAATTATATTAGGATTTTAAATTTTTCCAGCTTGACACTTGCTGAAAACATGTTTCATATGATGAGGTTATATGCGTGTATCATCACACGTACCGTTTTCAAATTATGAAAGAACCATTGTTTCAGATCATGCCGGCAAACAGAGATTATTCAATTCGAATGTGCGAGATTAAGTGGAATCCGTGAGAGGTGATGAACTCACAAAGGAAGACTGACACATTAACACGCCTTGACAGTTCTCACTCAGGTCTTCATAAAATAATCTGTTGTTAATCTTCAGCTATAAATATGCTGTCTGTTTCAAACACTCATCAGATCCAAAATAGACTATGGTTCAATCGCGTATCAATCAGCATGCAAGACCCATTTGAAAAGAATAGACAGCATTCAGTATTCGGCCTTAAAAATAGCCACCGGGGCGTTCAAAGGAACTCCTTTATGTAGTCTACAAATAGAAACTAATGAAAAACCCTTACATTTAAGACGAGAAGAGCTGTCAATGAAATATGCAGGGAAAACAATAGCCAAGGGCGAAAGCCACCCATGCCACAAAATATTTGGCCCAAATACCGAATACGAATTCCTAAAAACAAAATGGGAAAAAGACTCTGCACCACTCGGTTACACGATAGAACGATTATTCGAAGAACACCACATTCCAATCTCTCGTATCTCTGACACTGACAAGGTCAATAGACCACCATGGCAACTAATCACACCACACGTGGACACGAATATACATAGCCACATCACCAAACAGGACAACCCAGAGCATATAAGGGTCAATGCCCTCGAATATATTGACACACATTGGAAAAATCGCTTGAAAATATATACAGACGGCTCCAAAAACACAAGTCACAATACAGGTTCTGCATTCGTTATTCCAGAACTTGATATCCACGAAGGTTTCAAACTACCAGACAATATGTCTGTATACACCACTGAATTAGTCGCCATAATCAAGGCCCTCGAATGGGTTCTCCAGAACCGACCGGTTTCCACCGTTATTCTTAGTGATTCCTTAAGCGGACTGGTATCTATAGAGAACTCCAAATCCGACAGCAGACCTGACCTCATACACGAAATAGAAATTCTATGTACACAAAGAAGAGACAATGACATTGACGCCATCTTAGCTTGGATTCCCGCCCACGTGGACGTTAGGGGAAACGAAGCCGCCGATAGGACAGCCAAAGACAGTCTCACCAAAACTGCACCTGACGTGCATATAGGACTAGGAACCAAAGAACTGAATTCCATCATTAGAACCAGAATAGATAGTAAATGGGAAAAAGAATGGAACGAAGAAAACCGAGGTAGATGGCTACATAGTATTCTAGATAAGGGGAAAAGACAGAGTTGTGGATTCCAGCTAGACAGCAAACGTGACGACCGCATCATCTAGGATTAAGACTAGGCAAAACCGGACTTAAATCACATCTGTCCATGCTTCTGAAAAACACCTCACCACTCTGTACCGCACGCAACAATGTAGAAGAAACAATAGAACATGTCCTACTTGAATGCCCAAAACACTACCCACAACGCGAGGCACTTAGAAACGAATTAAAAAAACTCAACACTCCCTTAACATTACCAGCGATATTAAACCCTAAGCCCCCATTAGAAAACAGGTATTCAAGTCCTTAATAAATTTTATCAAAACTGCTGGCTATTATTCCAGTATCTAACACTACCCCCGTGCATGCGCATCACTAACTATGTCAGCATTGGCCAAAATTTATCTTTTGGAATAAAATATAGGCAATGTGGGCACCGGAGATACCATGTTCTGTGTGGGCCGGTTGCCACATTAGTCTCAAAAATCGGAGGCCAAGACCAGTCAACATCCCTGCGACAATATTGGCCGAAATTTCTCTTTTGGAATAAAATATAGGCAATGTGGGCACCGGAGATACCATGTTCCGTGTGGGCCGGTAACCACATTCGTCTCTAAAACCTAAAGGCCGCTACCAATTCAACAATCAAGGACATACATGTAAATCAGTAGCACACATCCAAGAAACAACCACGCACACGAATAATGTCACTCACAAAAATGGATACTAATTTCTTCAATTGTGTTTCCTTACCTCCAACCCTCGTTAACGAATGTTAACCGTCCGGTTTTCTAGCAGGGACAGAAGACTGGAGGTTATATGAAGCATTCACATTTAGCCTCAATTATGATAATATTGTTATTTATAATATTTAGTACCTAATTAGTTATTGTTATTGTGTGACTTAGATCACGATAGTGCCAGCCGGTGGCAAAATATAACACCAGAAAACAAAAAACTACAAACTCTTCTATTCTTTGTAATACAGGCACAGAACACTGAAGAACACAGACGAGGAAGACCAGCATTAAAACAGAACACCGATGACGACAAATATTATAAAACAGCGCCATGATGGACAAGAGTAAAAACAGAAGACTGTTGACAATCACAAGAATGCCAACATCGCCGCACAACAAGAAACGTCCAGAAACAGAACACCACATCC
>JAVTVY010003978.1:0-37895 GCA_036873755.1 Hanleya hanleyi | reverse complement strand
AACATTCTCTGTCGCAGTTTATAACGGAACTTTCTTCCTTTCGGTGTCGTATACCCGTCACACGTAGACTGTAATCGAGGGAGTGTGCTGTGTTGTGTTCGAGCGGACGCATAAATTTGTGTGATATCAGACAGGAAACGTGAAAATTGATATTCTTTCACAGATTTCGAAGTGTATACAGTTCTGGTATTTTTAGCATACGAATGCATCGTGATGAAGGCTTCATGGTGTGTTATACCCACCTAGGAAAAAAACAGCCCCAGATCATCTGGACTAAACTCTTTTATCAGGTAAGCTAGACTTTAGTACTATACTTTCGTTGAAACCCATGCAGACAACCTATTCAAATTTCAATGCATTGGCAACATAGCGTCGCACGAAATATACGCGCCCCTGTTGACCAGGATTTTTTTATACTCCCACAACAGCAGACAATTTGAAGACAATTTTCTAGCGGGGTGTTTTCTTGAACATAATTGCTGTAATATACTCTTCTTTTTGTGGACGCTAAATATAGGGGAGAAAATGGCAACATTGTGGCCAAACCATAACAGTTGACAGCTGTAAAAATAGATACCGTGGCATAAATTAGAGAGAGCATTTCAGTACACCTCAAAAAAATGAAACCTGGACGGGTATCCTTCATCTCGAGGAGACGCAAGTTCGATTCTTGCTTTCATTATGTGAGTATGTGTTGGACATGTGATCTTTAAATTTTATTATCATCAATACACCTAAACGGTATAGTTCAACCCCACCCCAGCCCATTAGATGTCCCTTCATGAATGCTTCAATTTGATACCTCACTCGACCCCATGGGTCCATTAGGGGCTCTCCTAGCTCCAAAAAGGCTATTTTCATACACTTTTGGCCGCCGCGCATGCGCAGAATCACCCTAATTCAACCCCACACCCAGCCCATCAAATGCCCCTTCACCTCACCTTCAATTTGATACCTCACTCGACCCCATTGGTCCATTAGGGGGCGCTCCTAGCTCCAAAAAGGCTATTTTCACACCCTTTGGCCGCCGCGCATGCGCAGAATGCCGATAGTTCAACCCCACACCCAGCCCATTAGATGCTCCTTCACCTCACCTTCAATTTGATACTTCACTCGACCCCACTGGACCAGTAGTCAATCCCCTAGCTCCAACACGGCTATTTTCATACCCTTTGACCGCCGCGCATGCGCAGAATCACCCTAATTCAACCCCACACCCAGTCCATCAGATGCCCCTTCATGAATGCTTCACATTGATACCTCACTCGACCCCACTGGACCAGTAGTCAATCTCCTAGCTCCAAAAAGGCTATTTTCATATCCTTCGGCCACCGCGCATGCGCACAATGCCGATAGTTCAATCCCACACCCAGCCCATTAGATGCCCCCTCACCTAAGCTTCACTTTGATACCTCACTCGACCCCATCGGACCATTTTATCTAGGGACTACTTTTTCTGCGCGGAAGCTTTTTCCCGAGACCGAATCACCGCCAGACATCCAGCACACACACACACACATTAGGCCGCCATCTTGTACCCAGCACACATTGTACCCATTGACCCCAGTACACACACGCCGCCATCTTGTACCCAGCACCCAATGCACACACACACACATTAGGCCGCCATCTTGTACCCAGCACCCACACACACACACATTAGGCCGCCATCTTGTACCCAGCACACATTGTACCCATTGACCCCAGCACACACAGGCCGCCATCTTGTACCCAGCACACACACACACACACACATTAGGCCGCCATCTTTTACCCAGCACACATTGTACCCATTCACCCCGTCCGCCATCTTGTACCCAGCACCCACGCCGCCATCTTGTACCCAGCACCCACCACCCACACACACACGCATGCGCACACCCCCCAATACACCCCAAAAACCCCCCTTCGCGCATGCGCAGTGAGGCGCTACCATATCAATTTCACGGCTCTATACTACTTGGGTTGTTATTCAAGAACGCCAAGTCCTAGTGCCTGACAATTACTCTGAACATACGACAAGATAATATTCTTTCAGCTAACGGAAAAATTTCTTTCGTACGCGATATTTCATTTTGGCACCGGTTCCCCTTTGGGTCTAGTTGTACAACATGCGGCCATCTGATTATGTTGCCTATAAGCAACAGGCGGCCATCTTGCATTTCCCCATGAAACTTTGTTATTGCGATTTCTCAGAATTACTGCATAGATCTTTCTCAAATTTGGTACACAGGTTCCACTTGGGGTCTAGTTGTGCGAGATAGCTTTTGTGGTCGGATTCAAAAATCCAATATGGCCACCAGGCAGCCATCTTGGATTTTCCTATGAAACATTGTTTAACAGTTATTGTGATTTCTCAGGAACTAATGCATGGATCATTCTCAAATTTGGTACACAGGTCCCCTTTGGGGTTTAGTTGTGCAAGATACCTTTTCTGCTTCGATTTGAAAATCCAATATGGCCACCAGGCAGCCATCTTGGATTTCCCTATGAAACATTGTTATCCAGTCGTCAATTCAATCCATAAATTTATTGTGTGTGAGCTCCACTTTAACAATGCCAGCACTGCCCCTCAAAAAACCAACCGCGTCATATACAACTACAGGAAAGCGGATTTCGTTCACCTAAGACAAACTCTCTCCTGTTTGCCATGGAGTATTCTTAAAAACTGTGAAAACATTGACGAAAGTGTGGAACTTTTTTACGATTTCCTTTATTCTACCATTGAAAACTGTGTTCCGAAAGTAAACACAGGAAAGCGTAAGTTCCCGCCTTGGTATGACGGTGACCTTATTTGTCTGCTTCGCGAAAAAGAAGCTTGTCATCGACAATACAAGAGAGGAGAAATACTGTACGCTGATTTCTCGGATGCTCGTCGCGCTTTTCAACATGCCAACAAGTGCAAGTACCACGAGTATGAAACCAAAATTGAAGAATCTATCCAGAATAATTCCAAACGATTCTGGGGACATGTGAAATCTAAATGTAAGACTAAATCCGTCCCTAGTGCAGTCTCGTTCAACGATCAGTCGGCGAGTAAACCCGGAGATATCGCCAACTTATTCAGCGAGTTCTTCTCCTCGGTATTCTGGGAGGACGAGAATACAGATATATTTCCCGATTTTGAAGACGTTGGAAATGGCGTGGTATCCAGTTTGACTGTATCATCGGAGATTGTGAACAAAATTCTCAAATCACTAGACCCAAACAAAGCCATTGGTCCAGACAACATCTCGGGAATTCTACTAAAACGATGTTCTGATGAACTAGCTATTCCTCTAACAATTAAAGCTGTTGATACCGGAACGTTCCCTAGTGTTTTATCTTCCAGAAAGCTGTTGATACCGGAACGTTCCCTAGTGTTTTATCTTCCAGAAAGCTGTTGATACCGGAACGTTCCCTAGTGTTTTATCTTCCAGAAAGCTGTTGATACCGGAACGTTCCCTAGTTTTTTATCTTCCAGAAAGCTGTTGATACCGGAACGTTCCCTAGTGTTTTATCTTCCAGAAAGCTGTTGATACCGGAACGTTCCCTAGTGTTTTGAAGAGTGCAAATATAGTGCCAGTTTTCAAGAGCGGTGACAAATCCAAAGTGACAAATCCAAAGCAAGGTTTTTGAAAAAGTGATATATGACCATGTATTTGATCATGTAAAGCAATTTATATCTGATTCACAGCATGGTTTCATTAAGCACCGCTCAACGCAAACCAATCTTGTAACATATGTTGATTTTTTAACAGAATGTCTTGATAAGAAAGTTCAAGTCGACAGTGTTTATACGGATTTATAAAGGCATTTGATTCTGTGAATCACCGACTTTTAGTCTATAAGCTGGAACGCCATGGTTTCTGTGGCAAAATACTTCATCTATTAGAGTCCTACCTCAGTATGCGAACCCAGCGAGTTGTTATTAATAACGAATGTTCCAACCTACGCCCCGTCCTATCAGGGGTCCCTCAGGGCTCGCTGCTCGGTCCTCTTCTATTCGTCATATATATCAACGATTTACCGAGTGTCTGTTTGAACTCTAAGTGTCTACTTTATGCAGACGACGCCAAGATTTATAGACCCATCAAAACTATCACTGACTGCATTAAACTCCAAGAAGATATCCACCGAATGACTTTATGGTGTCGCCAGTGGAAACTAGACTTGCATATATTAAAGTGTTTAATTGTGTCATTCACCAATAAGAGATCTACTATTATGTTTGACTATTCAGTATCAGAAACTATACTTCCAAGGACAAACAAAGTGAATGACTTGGGTGTTTTACTAAGGTCAGATCTTAATTTTTGTGACCATATCAGCAATGTTGTAAGTAAGTCTTTTAGAATGCTGGGTTTTATGAAACGAAACAGTGTTAGTTTTACACAAGCCAATATTTTTAAGAATTTGTATTTTACCCTTGTACGCAATCGTTTAGAATATTGCTCGGTTGTGTGGAATCCCTGGCAAAACACACACACATTGAATCTTTAGAACGTGTACAACGGAAATTTTTGAAGTATCTCTGTTTTAAAACACACGTGCAATACGATAGTGAAAATTATACACCGTTTTATGTAACTTTTTTAAATTACCCACTTTATGTCAACGTCGATCTTACCTGGACATGATGTTCTTACACAAATGTGCCTGTGGTTTACATGATTCCTCTGAAATTTTATCTAAGCTTGCTTTTAATGCCCCATCCCGGCTTTTACGTAACACCCAATATTTCAGACCCCCTCAGAGCCGTATTAATGTTTACAAATACTCTCCGATTATAAGATGTATGAACAGTTTTAATGACATTGTTAAATCCTCTGAGAATATTGACATTTTTAGCAACACAATTTGTTTTAAATCAAACCTGAAAAGGGCATGTTTTACTTCCATTTCATGATTTCTTTTTTTCCTGCAGTGCATTTTTTTATAGTTTACAATCTCAAATTCATTCTTAGCAATATATTTCTTGTTTAATCCTGTTTTTCTTTTTTGTGTGCTTTGTCTTAATTCCAAATCGCATTTAAATTTCAATTTTCATCATTTCCATTTTATTATTACTACTTAGTGTTATATTATCTCAACTTTCTTAATATTTGTTTCCTGTCACTTGATTTTCATCATTTTTATTTTATTATTACTATTTAGTGTTATATTATTTCAACTTTTTTATTACTTGTTTCCGTTCACTTGGCTTTGTATATAATCATGTTACACAGGAACCTGTAAATGGGACTTGTTCCCGTGGGACCTCCTTCTAAATAAACAAATCGTGATTTCTCAGGAAGTACTGCATGTATCCTTCTCAAATTCGGTACACTGGTTCCCCTTGGGGTCTAGTTGTACAAGATACCTTTTGTGATCTGTTTCGAACATCCAATATGGCCACCAGGCAGCCGTCTTGGATTTTCCCGTGAAACTTTATCGCGATTTCTCAGGAATTACTGCATTGATCTTTCTCAATTTTGGTACACAGGTTCCCCTTCGGGTCTAGTTGTGCAAGATACCTTTCCTGCTTCAATTCGAAAATCCAATATGGCCACAAGGCGGCCATCTTGTATTTCCCTATGAAATTTTGTTATCGTGATTTCTCAGAAAGTGCTGCAAGGATCTTTCTCAAATTCCCCTTGGGGTCTAGTTGTACAAGATACCTTTTGTGACCTGTTTCAAAAATCCAATATGGCCACCAGGCAGCCATCTTGGATTTCCCCATGAAACTTTGCGGCGATTTCTCAGGAGCTACTGCATTGATCTTTCTCAAATTTGATACACAGGTTCCCCTTGGGGTCTAATTGTGCAAGATACCTTTTCTGGTCCGATTCGAAAATCCAGTATGGCCACCAGGTGGCCATCTTGGATTTCCCCATGAAATTTTGTTATCATGAATTCTCAGGAAACTACTGCGTGGATCTTTGTCAAATTGGGTACACAGGTTCCCCTTGTGGTCCAGCTGTGCAAGATAACTTTTTTGGTCCATTTCGAAAATCCAATATGGCCGCATCTTGAATTTCCCATGAAACTTTGTTATCACGAAATCTCAGGAAATTACTGCATGGATCATTTAGTGTTCAGGGCAGACAACACAAGTTAGGAACTCATCTATATTGCAGTTTTTTAGTAAAAATTTCTTACAGCTGATTTCTCCAGTTACATCCAGATGAGCTACAGTGCCGTGGCACTATCTTTCAATGTGGGCGGGTCCGCGAAACACAAAATTAAGTTTTGTACTGCCTCACACTGGGTTTCGCCCATTAGTAAAGAAATCCCTTCTCAGAGGCGCTACTACCAGGGATGATTTTCGATTGCTCATCCTCCACGGGTATATGCCCCACTGTCTGTCCCATTCTTAAAAAAAATGCCACACCTAATAGAGGATGTGCCCATTTTAGGGAGATCTAAACCCTGTGAGTAACAATTTATGTGTTACACATGTATTCGGGGAAATGCTCTTCTCCCGTGTTTCACACGAGCTTTCATTATATATATATATTTTTTTTTCAAGAATATAATTGTTCCCCACCTTCTCATACACCACAATGACATTGGATGTCATAAAAATGCTTTCTATACGACCTATATCGATCTACATATCCCTCCTATACTAGATCTTCGTCTAATTTAGATGGAGATCTAGTAGATTGACGAAGACACCCCCTGCTGCCCAAGTCACTGTGCTCTCCCCCTTCCCCACCTTTGTTCTGACATCGTATTGTCTTGTGATCGATATGTGTGTCCAATAACTGATTTGTCCGATAACTAATCCGACAGCCATTGTCCTCCCAGATCGTCGAACGCAGAGCCCAAAGATTACATACCCAGCACGCTGACTGTTCCAACTTCGCGGCTTACATGAAGGCCATAATATCAGCCCTGACCTGAAAAATTCCCGGAGAAATTAGTAGTTTGGCAGTTGATAAGTACGCTCATGAACAGCTTGTGTCACTTGCACACAAGCTGTTTATGAGCGTAGTTGAGAAGGTGAATTCAAATACAATAATGTATTATGGTGAACTGTGAAAATAACAACAGCAAACGCGCAGGAGCTATATTGACCTTTGTAAAACGTGGAGTTGGAATGATGTATATGGCTGTGTGCCCGTTGAACTGGATGACTACCACCCATGCTATAGCTTTTCATGGATTAAGTTATGCCTTTTTATGTCATACGACTTTTTTTTGGTGTAATGGATTCATTTGAGTTTTTACTGTTGACAAGTACTGTTTATATCACAGGCACGGCGGAAGCAATAGGTGCCACTATCACAGCACAAATAGGCGGAGGTCCAGGGGCCACCCAGGCCCCGGAAGCTCCAGGTATCTTAGATGGACGGAGACGCGTTCTAGCGTATTTCCGAGTAATAAAACAAGAAATCTTCGCATTTGTAAACTCTACTTGTTTTGCCTGTTTTTTTTTAAATATTTCCCGTCAAGCAAATGAGAATGTTCGGAAGTAGACATAATTTAAATATTAAATATATATCATCTTCAATCGAAAGGTTCATTAAGCTTTGATGGCTCTACTTGTTGGGGGATACTTACTGGAAAATAAAATCTGCACAGATATAGGCTTTTCGCTTTACTCTATCGTTCTCTGCCTTTTTTTTATTATTTGCTGGGTCATACCCGTTAATACTCGAGTAAAGAATAATATAGCTGCCTTTCGCAACCGGGAACTACTTTTCATATGGTCTGTTACAGTAAAAATATGAGCCATTCTTGGCACCCCACATTTTTACACAGTTTACTAGGTGCAGAGGAGAGATCGATTTTACAATGCGTTTGCACATCTCCCCGCTTATGTTTTATGAAGACGTATAGGCCTATACCACAGTGTTAGCTAAGATTCATAGCGTCTCCCTTCCCTCACGCTTAGCTACCACAGTGTGGGAACGGAAGTGAATAGAATGTGTACAGCTTTCGGAAGCGAGAGAGATCAGCGAGAGATCAGCTAGCTGTGAGCAGAAATTGACGACGATGGTGTGTGTCGTACGGTGGATAATGGTTGTGTTTAGCTCTGGGGGGATTATTTTCCCCAGTAAAGTTGCTGGTATTGAAAGGTAAGAAATCGGCAGACTACGTTTCCAAATATTAGTTATCATGGTTATGAAAGCTTAGCCTCCTTATTCGACAATATTGTCCATCTCGTATGTGTGAATCATTATAAATAAACGTCAACGGTTACCCGCAATCCAACTAAAAAGCTCAATATTAGTATTACAGTAAAGCTCGTCATTTGCAAATTGTCCGGTAATGAGTCCATCCGAATCCTTTCTCCGGCAAAATGAGAACCGTTTACCTTGATTTTTGGCATGAACGTGCATTAGGGGACTGTTGCCAGCAGCTTGTGAGCTGACCTACTTTTGATGAAAATTTGACCTACTTAGGTGACCTCCCTTACTGCTTTGAGGTGTACTTGAGGTGTACTTGAGGTGTAGTTGAGGTGTACCTGTGAGGTGTACCCTCAGATATTATGAGGTGTATTTGAGGAGTAGATGAGGTGTAGTTGAGGAGTAGATGAGGTGTAGTTGAGTATCGAAATATGCAAATTAGTACACCTCAGTGAGGTGTACACCTCAGTTGAGGTGCACCTCAGGTGAGGTGTACCCCTCAGGTGAGGTACTAACTGAGGTGTACTTGAGGCATATCCAATTTTGAAAAATGTATTCATACCTCCATTGAAAATAGGTACCAGGCATATTTGTATTCTCATTTTTTAGTGAACACTGCTCAGTAGATTGATCCCCATCCTCCTCCAACAATAAATTTGCTGCAGCATTTTTCGCTACAAAGCCTACAACTAACATATGAGCAGCCAAACTTGAAAGTAGGGGAAGGTGACCGTGTATGTCGGAAAATGGTAGCACCACACTTATAAAGGAGCTTCAACATTGGCTCACAAGTGCCCCAATTGCCACACAGAGGATTCCAATGCAAAAGCATACAAGGGACCAATGTATTTGGGAAGTGACAGTTAACATATCCATTTTGGAAATATATCTGGATGGTTGACAACATATCCACAGGTGCCAAAGTTTGCATGAGATTAACAATAGTTTCTCTGTAAATTATACAACAGTGCCCATTCACTGATTGCTATGATAATTTGAAGAGAAGAATGTTACAGCAGGTTTTAGTTTGATGTATTAGTGTCCTGGTGTCAAAATAATAATAAAAATAAAATAAAATTGAGTTTACATAACATTTTTCATGTTGTTTAGAAGTTCAGGAGGTGTACTTGAGGTGTACGTAGGTAATTTAAAAGTGAGGTACATGTTTTTTTGACAAAGTCAATGAGGTGTACTTGAGGTGTAGGTAATTTAAAGTAACATTCATGCCAGAATGATGATCCAGCATAGACATGTAAAGAAAAAATTAAATTTAATGCCATGTTCAGCAATATTTTGTCTATTTAGCGAGTATGTATATTTTATCATTTAGAAAGTGATCGTATAACAGTATTTTCATTATTTTGGGATACAAAACGAGTAATTATAGCGAGTATGAATAAAAGATTGTGCGGGCAATTATTTACAATAAGTGGATGATATATTATGCTCAATTTCATGACATTGCTGAATGCGACGTTAAACCCTAATTCTCTCTCTCTCTCTCTCAATTTCATGACAAACCTTTCCACCAAGTCCACCATATATCTTGGGTGTAGGTGGATAACTGTATCATATGTTCATGCCAAGCTTGTTACGGTGGAGTGTAGGAAATACTTGAGATGTAGATAAATTGTATACTTTTGTACATGCATATTTTAGCAAAGTCCAGAGATGTACTTGAGGTGTAGGTAAATTACAAGTATATATTTTGACAAAGTTTATGAGGTATCACTCACTGTTAATTATTATTTGTTAATTAAACAAGGGCTGTACTTATTTCAAACTGTCAGACTGAATTGGTGTATGTTACAATAGAATATTAGACTAAGGCAGGAACATCCAACTGAGACATAGAGTTAAAAAGTATTAAGGAAATAATTAAAGAAGAGCTCCAGCTGAGAATGTATATGCAGGTGACACAAGAAATAGCAGAAGTAGATTTTATGTATTGTAAACTGGAAAACAAGGTATGACCTGTCAAGTGGTTCTTTTATTCATAGAGGGTGTATGAGATTTACAGTTAGCCAACCCATTTATTGATTTATTTTAAAATATAGCGCTTAAATGAACTAAGAAATGTACTTTAAAATATAAATAAAACAGTTAGTTGATCATGTTGATGGGCAGTGAAATCTGTATGGGAAGCCAAGGTAAACTTGAGGTGTACAAAAATTACAAGTATATTTTGACAGTCCCAGAGGTGTACTTGAGGTACATGCATAGTTTGGCAAAGTCCATAAAGGTGTACTTGAGGTGTAGTATATAACATATCTATTTTTGACAAAGTCCATGAGGTGTACTTGAGGTGTAGGTAGATTACACGTATATTTTGACAAAGTTCCAGAGGTGTACTTGAGGTACATGCATACTTTGGCAAAGTTCATAAGGTGTACTTGAGGTGTAGGTAAATTACAAAAATATTTTTTCAAAGTCCATGAGGTGTACTTGAGGTGTATACACCTTGAAAAAGAAAATGAGGTGTACACCTCAGGTACACCTCAACTACACCTCAAGTTGAGGTGTACACCTCAGGTACACCTCGACTACACCTCAACTTGAGGTGTACACCTCAAGTCTGTAAGGGCTATAAACCTCGAAATTGGCAAAAACATGTCCTATTGCCTCCTGAGACCATGGAAATGCGCTTAATTAGGTCAATGTCAGTGTGATCTGACCTAATTGGGTCAAAGTCTGTGACTTACTTTCTGATTCAATTTCTGACCTAATTAGGTGACCTAGAAACCGCGAAATAAGGTGACCTATAAACCTCGAAATTGGCAAAAACATGTCCTAATGCCTCTTGAGACCATGGAAATGCGCTTAATTATAGGTCTTTGTCAGTGTGACGTGATCTAATAGGGTCAAGGTCAATGTGACCTACTTTCTGACCCCATTTCTGACATAATTAGGTGACCTAGAAACCTCGAAATTGGCGAAAACATGTCTCAATGCCTTCTACGACCATGGAAATGGTCAGTCTTCAGGTCAAAGTACACACTTGAATCACATCAAACCCTACTTCGTAGGTCCTGTGATGTTAGTCACACTACCCATGTGATATGAAGTTCGCATTTCATTCAAGTACTAAGCGGTTGAATATTTCAAATATCAATATAGCTGACTGCTCGCTGTCCAG
This sequence comes from Hanleya hanleyi, assembly GCA_036873755.1. Lineage (NCBI taxonomy): Eukaryota > Metazoa > Mollusca > Polyplacophora > Lepidopleurida > Hanleyidae > Hanleya > Hanleya hanleyi. Next base: position 26,663 of record JAVTVY010003978.1, on the reverse strand, counting down.
AAATAACCGTACGAGTTGGCGATATGGAAGCTGCATGAATAGTAGATGTATGGTTCGGGACGGCTGCAGACTGTATATATAGTGTATATAGCTATCTACGATTATATCAAATTAAAGTGTATCGCAAGTTGCGATGCTATTCGGATAATAAGCATTGCGTGGAATCCACGAAATTTGTAAGAAAAATTTCATTCTGTCACACAATTCCAAGAGTTACAAGTTTTGCTCATGTAATTTACCGGTTCTTTTCGCTTTTCTACCTCAATCAATTGTACTATATGTGACAATATAAAGAAAAAATATCTGCACTCATTTACAATGGGCCAAATATAATTCCTTCGCGCACATTTTTTATAAATCTCTTTGATCCGTTTGAGACTTTACTTAACAAAAAAAAAAAAAAAAATTAAAGTTAAAAAAACAGATCTAATGTAATACAAACGCCCGGGATTCAAACACAACTTCATCCGGAATGAGAAACATTCCACCCGGGAAGAAATCTGTATTCAACCAGCACGTCTTCATATAGATACTTCACTGTAAGTCCGTCACACGTTAGTAGTATATAAATGTGATTACAGCGCATATTGACCTCATTTCGACCTCATTTCAAGGTCACAGAGGTCAAGGCATGACGATCACGTGATCAAGGCATGTCTAGACTTGTTGGTGTGTGTTGATGCGGCGTGTGGGTACAAGATGGCGGCTGTGGGAGTGGGACCAATATGGCGGCTGTGGGAGTGGGACCAAGATGGCGGCTGATGTGGGAGTGGGACCAAGATGGCGACTGATGTGGGAGTGGGACCAAGATGGCGGCTGATGTGGGTGGTGGGACCAAGATGGCGGCTGTGGGAGTGGGACCAAGATGGCGGCGTGTGGGACCAAGATGGCGGCTTCCAATGTTAATGTATACGGGCAATACCCAAATAGACGTTTTGGAGCTAGGGAAGCCCCTAATGGTCCGATGGGGTCGAGTGAGGTATCAAAGTGAAGCATTCGTGAAGGGGCATCTGATGGACTGGGTGTGGGGTTGAAATATCGGCATTCTGCGCATGCGCGGTGGCCCAGGGGTATGCAAATAGACGTTCTGGTATCTAGGGGAGCCCCTAATGGGCCGATGGAGTTGTATGAGGTATCAAAGTGAAGTATATTTCAAGCATGGGTGGGTGCATGTAAAATTTTTCCTGAAAAAAAAACAAAAAAACGGAACACGGACTTTATCCTAAATTACGTGAAAATGCCTATATGGGATATCGGGGGTATATAGGTCGCCGGACTTAACGGGGCTTGTCTATCAATAGAGTTATCTCCCCCTAGTTCCAGGGTGGGTGTATGTAAAATTTTTCCTGAAAAAATACGGAATACGGACTTTATCTAAAAATCCGGGAAAATGCCTATATGGGGTATGGGGGGTATAGGACCATCCTGGGAAACTTACTTCTCGACATTTGCGGTATAGGTTGTGGGGTCTCGTGTTCTTAGTCTCGTCATTTAGAACATGATAGGAAGTGTCCCGGCACGAAACGGTGAAATTTTTGAAAAAGTACGATATAGCCCCATATAGTCCCATACTGGGGGTATAGGATCAATGTTTGTCCCCCTGGGAAACCTTCTTCTCGACATTTGCGGTATAGGTTGTGGGGTCGCGTTTTACTCGTCTCGTCATGTAGAACATGATGGGAAGGGTCCCGGAGTTAAGCGGCGACATTTTTGGAAAAAGTCACCGAGGCCTGGGTAAGCCCATAGGCCTATAGTGCATGGCTGTGGGGCTACAGACCCATACGGGGCGGACGTTTTGGGGTCTAGGTGAGCCCCTAATGATCCGATGAGGTCGTATGAGGTCTTATTTTGAAGCTCTCATGCAGGAGCATCCGACTGGACTAATGGTTCGTCCGTGATCAATAGTCTGCGCATGCGCAGTCTGGCCGTAGTATAGAAAACAGGCATTTTGGGTGTGTGTGTGTGGGTGTATGTTCAGGATAGAGATGGACCGCCATGGGTTCGAATGGGTCGTGGAAGGTGTCAAAGTGAAGCTTGTGTGGGGTGGAGTCAGAATGGCGTGTTTTTGAATGCAAGTCGCGTCAATCTGCGCATGCGCAGCTGGTTGTAGTAAGTAAAGTGGCCATTTTGGGGCAGTGAAGGAAGGTATTTGGGGTCGAGATGGGCTATTCACGGTTCGAATGCGTCCTGGAAGGTGTCATCTTGTAGTTCTCGGGGTGTACATTCCGATTTGAGGGATGTTCGCGTCATCTGTGACGTCATCGGTACGAGTAGTAGCGAAAGTGGACATTTTCGGGCAGTACATGAAGGTATTTGGGGTCGAGATGGGCTATTCACGGTTCGAATGCGTCCTGGAAGGTGTCATCTTGTAGTTCTCGGGGTGTACATTCCGATTTAAGGGATGTCCGCGTCATCTGTGACATCATCAGTGACGTCATCAGTACGAGTAGTAGCGAAAGGGGGCATTTTGGGTGCTATGTAGGGGTGTGTTTGGGGTAGAGAGGGACCATCCTTGGTTCGAATGGGTCGTGGAGGGTGTCAAAGTGAAGCTTGTGTGGGGTAGAGTCAGAATGGCGTGTTTTTGAATGCAAGTCGCGTCAATCTGCGCATGCGCAGTTGGTTGTAGTAAGTAAAGTGGCCATTTTGGGGCAGTACATGAAGGTGTTTGGGGTAGAGAGGGACCATCCTTGGTCCGAATGCGTCGTGTGAGGTGTCATTTTGTTGCTCTCGGGGTGTACATTCCGATTTGAGGGATGTTCGCGTCATCTGTGACGTCATTGATGACGTCATCGGTACGAGTAGTAGCGAAAGTGGACATTTTGGGGGTGCGTGGGGGTGAGTTTGGGGTAGAGAGGGACCATCCTTGGTCCGAATGCGTCGTGTGAGGTGTCATTTTGTTGCTCTCGGGGTGTACATTCCGATTTGAGGGATGTCCGCGTCATCTGTGACGTCATTGATGACGTCATCGGTACGAGTAGTAGCGAAAGTGGACATTTTGTGGGTGCGTGGGGGTGAGTTTGGTGTAGAGAGGGACTATCCTTAGTCCGAATGCGTCGTGTGAGGTGTCATTTTGTAGCTCTCGAGGTGTACATTCCGAGTTGAGGCATGTCCGAAGCATCTGTGACGTCATTGTTGACGTCATCAGTAGGAGTAGTAGCGAAAGTGGACATTTTGGGGCAGTGAAGGAAGGTATTCGGAGTAGAGAGGAACCATCCTTGGTCCGAATGCGTCCTGGGAGGTGTCATGTTGTAGCTCTCGGGGTGTACATTCCGAGTTGAGGGATATCCACAGCATCTGTGACGTCATTGGTGACGTCATCAGTACGAGTAGTAGCGAAAGTGGGCATTTTTTAGCAGTGAAGGATGTTATTTGGTGTAGAGATGGACCATCCGCGGTGCGAATGCGTCGTGTGAGGTGTCATCTTGTAGCAACGCCCACCAAAGCCATTCTTAATGCTTCAACGCCCTGGTGAAATAGCTCAGAAGCTCTGATATTCCATGGAATTGTCACTAATTCTTCGAAATGCAGTGACGCCCTCGACGCCCGTCGTTACGCTTTAACACTCTAACATAACACTATGATATAGACCGGAGAGAGAACAACAACAGCAACAACAACAAGGATGACACATGAGAGAACAACAACAACAAGAAGTTTTTTTCATATAGTTTATTCTCCCCAATGTTACATCATACCCACGCTGGGGGAGCCGCGTTGGGTATATTTACAATTCAAGAAGATTCTTGTCCAATCAGAGGCCACCATTTGCATGTTTCATATTCGTTCCTGTCCGTTAGATGTATTCTTGTCCAATCAGAAGTCTCCATTTCAGAAAGTTCCATCTTCGGCCATGTTCGCTCTGAACCGTTTATTCTAATCACCGTCGGGCAGGCCAGGATACCGTTGAGGCAACATATCCTCAGATAGTTGTTTGCGCATTCTGAGAATCTATCAGTGCATGGGTGAATACTTTCATCCGATGGGGGTGGTGGTCAGTTTAACCACGAAGAACGTAACATTGGTTACCCTCTCCACTATCCACTTGGTGTTGGGGCGTTGTTGTTGGGCCCATTCCAAGGGATCCACGGTTGCCAGGTTCTCCAGCATCGTCTCTAGCGACGCCCGGTTAATGATGGTAAACGATTGGTCAAATACCCGGATGTTACTGCTCGGGTAAAAGTATCGGACTTGATCTGTCTCCTTATGCTGCAGCACATAACCAAACGCCAGATTTAATTTGAAGGACGTTGTTTGGTCATTGAAGATGGCTTCCACGTAGCTGCGTAGACGGGCGAGGTCGGTCAGTCGAAAATTGTAGATATCTTGAATAGGGCGATGACGGTGGAAACAGTGCCGTATCATGGTCCAATGGCGCCGATAGATGTCACTCACTGGATGGTCGTCCTGCAGCAGATCGCTAGGGGCATCCACTGCATCTTCCGAAAAATGTTCGATGTCGTCAGGCGTATGACTCGAAACCGTAACGCTGGGGTCCGGCTGGATATCCAGGCCCTCCTGGACTGTGGGTATAGGCGGGCTCTTCGTCATCGCATCACCAGTGGCGTTCGTCTCCCCGGGTTCATCTTCTCTGGCTCTGACCTTCCGCGGCTCCTCTTTAGTAGAATGTTGTCGCCCGAATCGTGGAGAAGGGGCGTGAATCAAACGTTGGTGTTGTCTTAACCGACTGGGTCGTTTGAAGAGTCGACCACAATCGTTACATTGTACCGTCACACCCTCGTGGAGTGCCTTCTCATGGCGCAGTAAATTATCCTCCCGATTGAATGATCGTGCACAGATTATACAAGTATACCGTGCATCGTTGTGGGTGGAGGCCTCGTGACGTCGTAAACTTTCTATTCGAGCAAACTGCTTCTGGCAAGTTGTGCAACATCTTGGTAGTTGACAGAGTATCGGATGAAACGACCAGGCCGCTTCCCTTTTATAGTACGCTAGCTGGTGATCTATTTTTAGCACACTCAGTTCAACTACCCCAAGTCGAGGACCAGACATATAGAGTATGTATTGCATGCTATGGTATTCATCAGTGCAAGGGTGGCACATTCAGCCGATGGGGGTGGTCGGTCAGCTTGGTAACGAAAAACGTGACATTGGTCACCCTCTCTACGACCCATTGTGTGTTGGGGCGTTGTTGTTGGGCCCATTCCAAGGGATCCACGGTGTCCAGTTTCTCCAGCATTGCCTGTAGCGACGCCCGGTTAATGATGGTAAACGGTTGGTCAAATACCCGGATGTTACTGCTCGGGTAAAAATATCGGGCTGCTTGGTCTGTGTCCTTATGCTGCAGCACATAACCAAACGCCAGATTCAACTTGAAGGCCGTAGTTTGATCGTTGAAGATGGCTTTCACGTAGCTGCGTAGGCGGGTGAGGTTGGTCAGTCGGAAATTGTAGATATCTTGAATGGGGCGATGACGGTAGAAACAGTGCCGGATCATGTGCCAATGGCGCCGATAGATGTCACTCACTGGATGGTGTTCGTGTAACAGATCGCTAGGAACATGTATGGGTTCGTCCACGAAGTGTACTTTGCTCTCCTCGTCGAGCAAAATCTGGTCCAATGTCTTGTCGTCGGAATTTGACCGTTGAATTAGGGCGACATCATCATCTTCAACCCTCGTGCGATGGGTGGGAGTTCCCGCTTTCTCGATACTGGTGCCTACGGACTCTTTTACCTGTAGACGTGACTGCAGAACAGGGTGTCGTGTGCGTTGGTGTCGCAGCAACTGACTGGTCAGTTTGAAAATCCGACCACATTCTTCGCATGGACGCTTGGGTACTTCATGGCGTGCACGTGTGTGGCGCTGTAAATGATCTGGGCGCTGAAACGACAGTGTACATATCGTACAGCTATGCCGGGCGGTTCCTTCGTGCTTGGTAGCCTCATGGCGGCGCAAGTCGTGCAGACGAGTGAATGCTTTCGAGCACGTAGTACAAGTGAACATCTTGGTGGTTGACAGAGTGTCTGATGAAACGACCAGGCCGCTTCCCTTTTATAGCACGCTAGCTGGTGATCTATTTTTAGCACACTCAAACGAGCCCCCACAAACAGGTCAGTACCATCTCCTTTCCTTCAATTCACATCGAAAGCGACGTCATACCCCAACATGTCTAAACATGATCCGACAACATGAAAAGGATGCAGGTCAAGTGCACTCAATGACCTGGTGTACAAACGACCTTACATGACCACTCACTCAGTCATGTGTGTGTGTGTGTGTGTCTGTTTACCTGTGTGTCTGCGTCTCTGTGTATACGTCTGTGTACGTGTGTATGTGTGTGTAGGCGTGTGCGTGTGCGTGTATATGCGTGAGTATGTGCTTGTATGCATCTGTGTGTGTGTGTGTGTAAGTGTGTGCTTGTCAGTGTGTTCACGCGTATATGTGTGTGTATGCCTGCGTATGCGTGTGTGTATGCATGTGTATGTATGTCTGTGTGTGTGTGTGTGTATGTGCTTGCGAGTGTGTACGCGTGGGTGTATGCGTGCGTGACATTTGCATATGACCTCTGTGAGGTCACTTCCGCTTCCGTTCATGTGACCGGAACTGACCTTTGACCCCGGCGCGCGAGGTGCGCCACCGCACACCACCAACACCACCACCAACGCCACCACCGGGCGTCAGCGCCCGGTGGTGGTGGCCGGAACTGAACTTTGACCCCGGCACGCGCGGTGTAAAGGTTTCCACCGTGCGGTGGAAAACTTTGCGCGCCGGGGTCAAAGTGGCGTTGGTGGCGTTGGTGGTGGTGTTGGTGGTGTGCGGTGGCGCACCTCGCGCGCCGGGATCAAAGGTCAGTTCCGGTCACGTGAACGGAAGCAGAAGTGACCTCACAGAGGTCATATGCAAATGTCAATTCCGAGCTCTGAGCTCCACAGGCTTTGAGCTCCAAGATCTCCGATCTAAGAAACACACTCTCAAGGACACACTTACACACACACTTACACACCCGTACATGTATATTGTCCCAAACGAGGACTATGTTCCAAATCCCCCCAATGATGGACTTCTCTCCAAGCTGTTGTCCAGGGCTCATGTTCTGAAGAGTTGCAAGTAACAGCGTAATATGTCGATTGTGCACGTGACCGACCTCGAAAACTCGTTTTTTAGACGGCCGTATGACAAATAGCAAAAGAGGACATTTCACACCTGTGTGACAGAACACATTTTTTTCTGTCCAAAGTAGGACATTTCAAAAGAAGGCATTTATGTGCCCGAAATGTTGATGAATGGCTACGATTATGTTCTTTTACACCTTTTAAGTTGTTTTACCAGTATGTTTTTCACATGGTTGTCCCTTCTTGTGTGTAGCTGTCCTCAATTGGGTATTCTTTATTGAAATCCAATATAAAACGGGTTTAACTGGTCAAGAAAGGACACACGCCACACGATATAAACCTTCAAAACGGGGACAAGACAGCGATGAATATGTCCTCAAATAATGGTTAATTATTCGAATGTGTGTGTGGTTATGTCCTCAATTGGGTACCTTTATCTGACGCTAGTGTGGAAGTGTTTACCCGATGACGAGGATGTATTCCGTACTCTATAAATCTTTAAAACGAGGAAAATAACATCAGCTTTCTTCAAACGGTTGGAGATCATTCAAGCCGGTAGTTGAAAGTTAGTGTAAGAAGTGTTTCATTAGTCGATAGGGGACAGATTCCATACGAAATGAACCCTTCAAAACGAGGACATTAACCTAAGCTATGTCTATGTCCTCAAATGGTTGCTTAATGAACACATAAAGCCATATCCTCAATTGGGTATTCTTTGCTGAGAGCTTGTGTCGACCGTGTTTTATCAATCAAGAGGACACATACATACTATAGTGGCCGACCTCCACAACTAGTGTTTTTCACGGCAATAAAAAGATAACAAAAAAGGACATTTCACTCCTGTGTGACAGAACACATTTCCTTCTGTCCAAAGAAGGACATATCAACAGTTCCTCAAAATTTGTATTTATGTGCATGAAAAGTTGATGAATGGCTACGAATCTGTTATTGTACACATTTAAAGTTGTTTTACCAGTATGATTTGCACATGGCTGTCACTTCTTCACATGTGTGTAGCCGTCCTCAATTGGGTATTATTTATTGAAAGCTGGTATAAACGGGGTTAACTGGTCAAGAGAGGACACACGCCACTCGATATAAACCTTCAAAACAGGGACAAGACAGCGATGAATATGTCCTCAAATGATTGCGAATTATTCGAATGTGTGCGTGGTTATGTCCTCAATTGGGTACCCTTTATTAATCGCTAGTGTGGAAGTGTGTACCCGATGATGAGGATGTATTTCGCACGCTGTAAACCTTTAAAACGAGGAAAATAACGTCAGCTTTCTTCATGTGCTCAAATGGTTGCAGATCATTCAAGCCGGTAATTGGAAGTTTGTGTAATAAATGTTTCGTTGTTGATAGGGGACATATTCCATACGAAATGAACCCTTCAAAACGAGGACATTCGCCTAATCTATGTCTATGTCCTTAAATGGTTGCTTAATGAACACATGAAGCCATGTCCTCAATTGGGTATTCTTTGCTGAAAGCTTACAAGTGTGGAGAGTGTTTTAACAATCAAGAGGACACATTACATACGATAGTGACCGACCTCGACAACTAGTGTTTTGACGGCAGTAAAGATATAACAAAAGAGGACATTTCACTCCTGTGTGACAGAACACATTTCCTTCTGTCCAAAGAAGGACATATCAACAGTTCCTCAAAATTTGTATTTATGTGCATGAAAAGTTGATGAATGGCTACGAATCTGTTATTGGACACATTTAAAGTTGTTTTACCAGTATGATTTTCACATGGCTGTCACTTCTTCACGTGTGTGTAGCCGTCCTCAATTGGGTATTATTTATTGAAAGCTGGTATAAAACGGATTTAACTGGTCAAGAGAGGACACACGCCACTCGATATAAACCTTCAAAACGGGGACAAGACAGCGATGAATATGTCCTCAAATGATTGCGAATTATTCGAATGTGTGTGTGGTTATGTCCTCAATTGGGTACCCTTTATTAATCGCTAGTGTGGAAGTGTTTACCCGATGACGAGGATGTATTTCGTACGCTGTAAACCTTTAAAATGAGGAAAATAACGTCAGCTTTCTTCATGTGCTCAAATGGTTGCAGATCATTCAAGCCGGTAATTGGAAGTTGGTGTAATAAATGTTTCATTGTTGATAGGGGACATATTCCATACGAAATGAACCCTTCAAAACGAGGACATTCGCCTAATATATGTCTATGTCCTTAAATGGTTGCTTAATGAACACATGAAGCCATGTCCTCAATTGGGTATTCTTTGCTGAAAGCTTGTGTGGAGAGTGTTTTAACAATCAAGAGGACACATTACATACGATAGTGACCGACCTCGACAACTAGTGTTTTGACGGCAGTAAAGATATAACAAAAGAGGACATTTCACTCCTGTGTGACAGAACACATTTCCTTCTGTCCAAAGAAGGACATATCAACAGTTCCTCAAAATTTGTATTTATGTGCATGAAAAGTTGATGAATGGCTACGAATCTGTTATTTTACACCTTTAAAGTTGTTTTACCAGTATGATTTTCACATGGCTGTCACTTCTTCACGTGTGTGTAGCTGTCCTCAACTGGGTATTCTTTATTGAAAGCTGGTATGAAACGGGTTTAACTGGTCAAGAGAGGACACACGCCACACGATATAAACCTTCAAAACGGAGACAGCACAGCGATGAATATGTCCTCAAATAATTGCTAATTATTCGAATGTGTGTGTGGTTATGTCCTCAATTGGATACCCTTTATTTACTGCTAGTGTGGAAGTGTTTAACCGATGACGAGGATAGTAGTAGTAAAAAGCTAAATTGGGTCGTATTTATGCAAATGAGATGACGTCATCGATGACGTCACAGAGCTCTCATCCAATCAGAAGCCGGCAAATCTTCGGCAATCTCCGGTAATGTTCGGTCATCTCCGGCAATGTCCGGCCCTCTCCGGCAACGTCCGGCCCTCTCCGGGACAATAAATAGCCTTTATCTGCCCTTCCGAAGCATCCATGGCCTGTACAGGGGTCCCCGACAATATTTGCATCTATTTGCCCATGTTAAATGGCAAGTGGGGAACCCTCAGTTTTCCCATACAATGAAAGGGTCCTAGGAATTGAACCCGGGTCGGTTTATCAAGAGGCAGACGCGTTATCCATTAGGCTACGAGTCATATGATACAAACCAAGGTTGAAAATAGCATATATATGTCTACTATATGGCCCATACTGGCGCACTGGCCAATGTTGAACCTAATGGGAAATGTACTCCTGGTCATTGTAGTATGGGCTGTTTGGTTTTGTTTTTCACATCTCAACACCTAGAACACGATGGGCAGGGTCCCGAAGCGATTGGTTGAATTTTTTTGAAAAAGTCACTGTGCGCATGCGTAGTGGATAAATAGCGCTGGGAGGGCGTTTTGGGGCCCAGAGGGGTCCATAGAGGGCCGGTTGAGTCGCGTGAGGTATCATTGTAAAGCACACGTGAGGGAGCATCCAGCGGGCTGGATGGAACGTGGAACTGACGTCATTCTGCGCAAGCGCAGTAGACAAAGGTTATGGAAATAGACGTTTTGGGGTCTAGGTGGGCCACTGTTGGGCCAATTGAGTCGAGTGAGGTATGATTGTAAAGCACACGTGAGGGAGCATCCGACGGTATGGGTGAAACGTGGAACTGACGTCATTCTGCGCATGCGCAGTAGACAAAGTTTATCGAAATTACAACACAAATAAGGGAAGTGGGAAGAGGTGCCGACATACTGACTGCGTCACATGAATTCACAGAAATCAGAAATCATGGGCCCAGGTATTATTGTAAATACACGTTTTGGGGTCCAGGTGGGCCACTATTGGGCCTATTGCATCAAGTGAGGTATCAATGTAAAGCATACGTGAGGGAGCATCCGACGGGATGGGTGTAACGTAAAACTGACGTCATTCTGCGCATGCGCAGTAGACAAAGTGTATGGAAATAAACGTTTTGGGGTTTAGGTGGGCCGCTATTGAGCCGATTGCATCAAGTGAGGTATCATTGTAAAGCATGCGTGAGGGAGCATCCGACGGGATGGCTGAAACGTGGAACTGACGTCATTCTGCGCATGCGCAGTAGACAAAGTGTATGGACATAGACGTTTTGGGGCCTAGGTGGGCCACTAGTTGTCCGATGGAGTCGAGTGAAGCATACATGGAGGAGCATGCGCCTGGACCAGTGTGTTGTTTGTTTAGTGGTGTGATTGCATCAAGTGAGGTATGATTGTAAAGCATACGCGAGGGAGCATCCAGCGAAATGACTGATACGTGAAACTGATGTAATTCTGCGCATGCGCAGTAGAGAAAGTGTATGGGCATAGATGTTTAGGTGCCGAGAGGGCCCCTATTGGTCCGATTGTGTCGAGTGAGGTGTCAATGTGAAGCACTTGTGAGAGAGCATCCGACGGTATGGCTGAAACGTGGAATTGACGTCATTTTGCGCATGCGCAGTAGACAAAGTGTATGGACATAGACTGTTTGGGGTCCAGGTGGGCCACTATTGGTCCGGTTGGGTCGAGTGAGGTATCATTGTAAAGCATACGTGAGGGAGCATCCAACGGAATGGGTGTGACGTAAAACTGACGTCATTCTGCGCATGCGTAGTAGACATAGTATATTAAAATAGACGTTTTGGGATCTAAGCGGGCCACTAATGGTCCGATGGAGTCGAGTGAGGTATTATTGTAAAGCATACGTGAGGGAGCATCCGACGGGATGAGAGTGACGTATGTGTAATGTCACTTCCGGTTTCTATGAGCAAAAACTACCTCCGAACACAGAAGAGTTCTAATTTGTCCTTAGACCTTAGACGTATGTAATGCATGTATTGACTTTCAACATCCGGATGGCCTTCAACATCCGGGGCCTTTTCAACATCCGAGTAACCTGGTTTTACATCCGGATTCTCTCCAACATCCAGGTTGCTACATCCGGCGACCGTGGAACATGCGATGAGTGAGTGAGTGAGTGAGTGAGAGTGAGAGTGAGTGAGTGAGTGAGGCGTGCCCAACGCCCGTCTTAACGCATGGACGCACTAACGATGGTGAGTGAGTGAGTGAGTGAGTTAGCGAGGGAGCGAGTGACTGAGTGAGTGAGTGGGTGGGTGGGTGGGTGAGTGAAGGAGTGAGTGGTCATATATGGTCGATTATACACCATTAGCCTACCGGTGAGAGAACGACAACAAGAATGACTGATCAATCCCCTCCAGTACATCATACCCAAGCTGGGGGAGCCGCGTTGGGTATGTTTACAATACGAGTAGCCTCTTGTCCAATCAGAGGCCGCCAATTTCGGAGCTCTTGGAGCTCGGAGCTCGGAGCTCGGGAGCGGGTAGTGGGAGGTCCCGTGTGGCAGAGGAAGTGACGTCATCGTTTTACATCCGGGTCATCTTACATTCAGGTTTTTCCATGTTTACTCTCACGTGACCGGAACCGGAAGTTGTCACAAGACAGGTGGCGCCCCTCGGAGCTCTTGCACATAAACACAACATGCATAACACACACACATACCTGGTGCACCCTGTACCCTATTGCCCGTAGGGCATAGGGTACACCAGGGTGCGAGGGTGCGAGGGGGAACCGGAAGTTGTCACAAGACAGGTTGCACCCCTCGGAGCTCTTGCACATAAACACGACATGCATCACACACACACATACCTGGTGCACCCTGTACCCTATTGCCCGTAGGGCATAGGGTACACCAGGGTGCGAGGGTGCACCAGGTATATGTGTGTGTGATGCATGTCGTGTTTATATGCAAGAGCTCCGAGGGGCGCCACCTGTCTTGTGACAACTTCCGGTTCCGGTCACGTAAGAGTAAACATGGAAAAACCCGGATGTAAGATGAGGACCCGGATGTAAAACGATGACGTCACTTCCTCTGCCACACGGGAGCTCCCATTACCAACACCGGGCGTAGACGCCCGCTGCCGAGCTCCGAGCTCCAAGAGCTCCGAAAATGGCGGCCTCTGATTGAACAAGAGGCCACTCGTATTGTAAACATACCCAACGCGGCTCCCCCAGCTTGGGTATGATGTACTGGAGGAGATAATAAAATGATTGACCAGCCATTCTTGTTGTTGTTGTTCTCTCGCCGGTAGGCTAATGGTGTATAATCGACCATATATGACCACTCATTCCTTCATTCACCCACCCACCCACTCACTCACTCAGTCACTCACTCACTAGCTAACTCACTTAGTGCGTCCATGCGTTAAGACGTGCGTTGGGCACACCTCACTCACTCACTCGCACTCACTCACTCACTCACTCACTCACTCACTCACTCATCGCATGTTCCACGGTCTCCGGATGTAGCAACCTGGATGTTGAAGAGAACCCGGATGTAAAACCAGGGTACCCGGATGTTGAAAAGGCCCCGGATGTTGAAGGCCACCCGGATGTTGAAAGTCAGTACATGCATCCCACACGTCTAAGGTCTAAGGGCAAATTAGAACTCTTTTGTGCTCGGAGGTAGTTTTTGCTCATAGAAACCGGAAGTGACATCACACATACGTCACTCCCATCCCGTCGGATGCTCCCTCACGTATGCTTTACAATAATACCTCACTCGACTCCATCGGACCATTAGTGGCCCGCTTAGATCCCAAAACGTTTCCATACACTATGTCTACTGCGGATGTGCAGAATGACGTCAGTTTTACATCACACCCATTCCCTCGGATGCTCGCTCACGTATGCTTTACAATGATACCTCACTCGACCCAATCGGACCAATAGTGGCCCACCTGGACCCCAAAAAGTCTATGTCCATACACTTTGTCTACTGCGCATGCGCAGAATGACGTCAATTCTACGTTTCAGCCATACCGTCAGATGCTCTCTCACAAGTGACACCTCACTCGACACAATCGGACCAATAGAGGCCCCTCTCGGCACCTAAACATCTATGCCCATACACTTTCTCTACTGCGCATGCGCAGAATTACATCAGTTTCACGTATCAGTCATTTCGCTGGATGCTCCCTCGCGTATGCTTTACAATCATACCTCACTTGATGCAATCAGACGACTAGAGGCCCGCCTACATCCCAAAACGTGTATTTCCATACCATTTTCTCACAATTCGCTGTCTGCGCATGCGCAGAATGTTGAAACAAACAACACACTGGTCCAGGCGCATGCTCCTCCATGTATGCTTTACAATGATACCTCACCCGACTCCATCGGACAACTAGTGGCCCACCTAGGCCCCAAAACGTCTAAGTCCATACACTTTGTCTACTGCACATGCACAGAATCACGTCAGTTCCACGTTTCAGCCATCCCCTCGCATGCTCCCTCAAGCATACTTTACAATGATACCTCACTTGATGCAATCGGCTCAATAGTGGTCCACCTAAACCCCAAAACGTCGATTTCCATACACTTTGCCTACTGCGCATGCACAGAATGACGTAACTTTTACGTTACACCCATCCCGTCGGATGCTCCCTCGCATATGCTTTACATTGATACCTCACTTGATGCAATAGGCCCAATAGTCGCCCACCTGCACCCCAAAACGTGTATTTCGATACACTTTGTCTACTGCGCCTGCGCAGAATGTCAGTTCCACGTTTCACCCATACCGTCGGATGCTCCCTCACGTGTGCTTTACAATCATACCTCACTCGACTCAATTGGCCCAACAGTGGCCCACCTAGACCCCAAAACGTGTATTTCCATACCCTTTGTCTACTGCGCATGCGCAGAATGATGTCAGTTCCACGTTTCATTCAGCCCGCTGGATGCTCCCTCGCGTGTGGTTTACAATGACACCTCACTCGACTCAATCGGCCCTCTAGGGACCCCTCTGGCCCCCAAAACGCCCTCCCAGCGCTATTTACCCACTACGCATGCGCACAGTGACTTTTTAAAAAAATTTCAACCAATCGCTTCGGGACTCATCGTATTCTAGGTGTTGAGATGTGAAAAACAAAACCGAACAGCCCATACTACAATGACCAGGAGTACATTTCCCATTAGGTTCAACATTGGCCAGTGTGCCAGTATGGGCCATATAGTAGACATATATATGCTATTTTCAACCTTGGTTTGTATCATATGACTCGTAGCCTAATGGATAACGTGTATGCCTCTTGATAAAGCGACCCGGGTTCAATTCCCACTAGGACCCTTTCATTGTATGGGAAAACTGAGGGTTCCCCACTTGCCATTTAACATGGGCAAATAGATGCAAATATTTTCGGGGAACCCTGTACAGGCCATGGATGCTTCGGAAGGGCAGATAAAGGCTATCTATTGTCCCGGAGAGGGCCGGACATTGCCGGAGATGACCGAACATTACCGAAGATTGCCGGCTTCTGATTGGATGAGAGATCTGTGACGTCATCGATGACATCATCTCATTTGCATAAATACGACCCAATTTAGCTTTTATATACTACCGAGGATGTATTCGGTATGCTATAAACCTTGGAAACGAGGAAAATAACATACCTTTCTTCATTTGCTGAAATGGTTTCAGATCATTCAAGCCGGTAATTGGAAGTTGGTGTAATAAGTGTTTCACTAGTCGACAGAGGACATATTCCATACGAAATGAACCTTCAAAACGAGGACATTTTGCTCACCCATGTCCCCAAATGATTGCTTAATAAACATACATTCAAAATATTCATTCTTGCAAACACGTACATGTTACAAGTGTCTAGTCCGTCATTGGCAATCCAGCCATCGTCCATTAGCGAATATCCGCGTCCATAACCCAAAGACCTATTCCATATTACATATAACGGTATTAGTCATCTAGAGAATGATGTATCTCAGTCACACTTTGAATGTGACTGTTCATATGAGTACTATGAGGATCTTGAAGTACATGGGTTCATACGGCCCCTAGCCCCGGGTTATGCGGAATTAGACACAAGTTACGAAACGTAGCTCCATAGCTGTCCTCAATTGGGAATTGTAGCGCCATGCAGCTGTCCTCAATTGGGTATTGTTACTTGGAAGCTGGTGTCAAGCGTTTCACCAGCCAAGAGACCGCGCATTCCATAAATGTTAGCTACGCCTATGTCCTCAAATGGTTGCTGATGCTACCCATGTGAGGAGATATATCCTCAATTGAGTGTTCCGTATTGCAATCTGGTGTAACGAGGGTTTTAGACTACTATTCAGGACACATCTCCTACGATACAAACCGAGCGAGAACAATTATCCCAGCTATGATCTTAAATGGTTGCTAATAACTTAAATGTAGTCATGTCTTGAATTCAGTATTATTGATTGAAAATGATGTAAAAGAATTTCAGCAGTCAAGAGAGCACACATATAGTGCACCGTTGTGGAAAAACAAAAATTGTTGAAAGCGACAAATCCAATTCACCCTCACCAAAAGGGCAAACTTGGACAGGACTATTTAACTGGGGACATACCACTATGGGTGAACAAAAGTAGGTGTGATCAACTTGAAATCATCGTTTCAACTAGCAATGCATGAACAGGAGCAACTTAGCAACAGGAGAGCATGATATAGCAATTAAGTTTAGACATGCTGACAGCAACAAGTGAGGACATACCGGAATAATGGAAAAATAATAATACTGCATGATAGACGAAAGAGTATGTTTCAAACCCTCTCTTCCCTAAACTGTGCCCAATTTTCACCCACTGGACAGATGAGTTAACACCAATATTTATGAAAACATTTTGTTTATTCAGAGAATTCAACACTTTAACACAGAGTTCTTTAACTTCAACAGCAAATTTGTTACCACAACAGGCCTTGCGAAAATGGCACAGGCTGATTTATTGCCCTGGATCATGAATGACAGTTTACCTGAATCTGTCTCTGAAAACCACATGCACAGCAACTTTTTACTGGGTTGGTAATTAAGCTCCGTGAAAATTACTCAGATGACCTATCGCAGGGCCTGGACTGATCAGCCCCATCAAAATGCAAGGCCTTGCAGAAAACACTCGAACAGTGAACAGAAAGACTTCAAACAAGCTGCTTGAAGCATGGTATATGTAACGCACCACCATTTTGGTCAATATCTCTTTTGTCTGGAAGTTATACTGCAGGGTTATATGTTTCTCAAAGTTTCGCAACACACCCTGTTTCTCTTCCTCACTCCAAAGTCGTTTCTGGGGCTGTGCATGACCCATAGAAAAGTACAATTGCAAAAGTTCGCTGTATTTGCAATGTTCTGTTATGTCTGTTGATGTCGATTAACCGCATACTATTTCGCAACCTTGTGGGCTATTAAACCTCACCAACCATATCTGTTAAGCAGACAGTTGGAGCTAGATGGTACTTCAAGAGATATGATGACCTACATGTATAAGAATGACAAGAACAATTTCCGCCTAACTCAGCAAAAGAATATTAACATGGAATCACCTTCATCGAGCTATGAAGAATTGTTTGCAACTTGCATATATTTGTTAGAACAACAATTTGATGAAACATAACATTAGGTTATTTACGGAACGACATCTTGACATTTCACTGCACCGCTGCGATGTATTATGGAAGAAACAAGTATATGCGATTGTGATGGGAACTTTCCAATCATTGTTCTGAAAATTTCGTTTAAGTGAGTTAGTATTCTATTATTTCTGTCCCTTGCCATGCGTGTGTGGTCCTTGGGTAATATTTCAAAGCATCTCTCCTCTCGCTTGTGTTACGAACGACACCAAAATACCCTTAGGTGGCAAAGTATACCGATTTATCACCAGGATCACAAATGCAGACACCAGGAATAGCACCAGTCGTTTGAGTGCTAAGTGTTAGGAGTCAGCCAGACTTGGTATACTAAAGTCTCATTTTTGCTGGAGCTTCCAATTCTTCACTCGAGTCATCTGAAAGAAGACAAAATTATCTTAGATTGACGATAGGCAATGGGCGATGATCCAATCACGAACAACTGAATTGCCTCCTAGGATTAACTTCAAGAAAAGACAATATGATTGAGGATTTCCTACTGCCATGACGGCAACTACAGTATTGTATATACACAGCGAATACATGCAAGTGTCTCTAGGGATAATTCCGGCATGGAAATCACAAAGCATAAAACTTACAAATGTTATTTCTGATAAAAGTAATGTTCCACATCAATTTCAAGGAATTGTTAATGAAATGTAATTCCGTAACACAATTATGAAATTTAAGTTATATCATTCAGTTTGGTTTTGCTCATCTTTTTTATCAGTAATTTTAGCCCCTTGACCTCCAATTGAATGCGGGTGTGTTGTCAGTGACAATGACAATATATTTCATACATGTGGCCGTGTCCTTAGAATCCATTGGACTAAGATAATATGACATTCTTAAAGTATGTCAAGTCC
This sequence comes from Hanleya hanleyi, assembly GCA_036873755.1. NCBI lineage: Eukaryota > Metazoa > Mollusca > Polyplacophora > Lepidopleurida > Hanleyidae > Hanleya > Hanleya hanleyi. The sequence continues at coordinate 8,260 of JAVTVY010003978.1, read as the reverse complement.
TCAAAAATGGACCGAAATGTAATTCCGTAACTCAGGTTTGATTAACCACTCGCATCAGTTGCGACCCTACTTATTGGAAATCAGAAATAATGTAGCTTAGAATCTCAGGATGCGAACAAACCAAAGTCTGAAATGAGTTGGCTTTGAGTTTTGATAGAACATGCATTTAAGTTTAACTGTCCTGTCATTTTATGGTGGTTGCTTCCCTGTAATTCCGTAAAACTATATGTGATCAAATACAAATTTATCTTTGCTATTCCATCTGTTAGCACTCATCCTTCAGATCATAGTAATAGGACCAGGGAAATATTTCATAACTAATGTTCCAACGCACTAGCAAAGAGAGGGTACAGGGAGAATGAAAAATAGGGACCATGTAATTCCGTCACACTTGAATTCATGTTTAGATGAATTTAACGGTGTAGTTAATATTTGTTTGTTTTTTATTTGGTTGATTCATGAAGAGCCTAGGAGTGTGGCCGTCACCCTCAATAATAGACCAGTACTTATTCACCATGTGTCTCATCGTATAGGAGTCCGGACTGTAAATGGTGATGAAATACAATTACCAGTTTCCATCCTTTCATCTATTCCCCTGTCTGTTAGGTTGAGGATTTTTATTCTGCGATTAAAGTTCACATCTCTGCAGTTGATTTCCATTCCTTTGTAACCCCTCAGCCTAAGATTGTTTTCAAGTGTATCCATTTTCTTCATGAAGTCAGTGTAATTATTACTTTCAGACATACATGTATCTGGGCAAGGCTTTGGTGTAAGACCTCCCATTGGAAAGGTAATATCCTGGACAAAAGACTGACAATACAAATTGCAGCAAATCCTTTTTCAAATATATTTCGTGAGTCTTACACCAAATCGTTGCCCATATCGGCAAGAGATGTCACCTTTCATGAAATATTTGAAACAGGATGGTTGGTGTATAGATCTTCTGTGTAGGTATTAATAAATGTATGTATGCTTTGTGTGGCATTTAATATATAATACACCCTTCTTGCTGCATCTGTCACCTCTGCAACTCGCATCTATCATCTCTGTAAACTACAGCATTCAAAAAGTCTGCCTTCTTATCAGACATCTCAAATGTGAATTCAAGAAATATGTGTGCCGAATTTGCCATTGTGAAGATGCTCGAAGCGGGGGATTTTAACCGCTGATTTGAGAGAAACTGTGCACCGCAGCGCCATTTACGATCCGGGATTTATGTTATAAAGTGTAACAGAAGACAAAACATCGCATATTGCGTTTATTTGTTCTCAATCGAGCCTTTGAAATCCGGTAATTTCTCACGGAAAAATGAATTTCAAGATGACGTCCCTTTATCTATATATGGTGTGAGATGAGTATGTATATATGCAATCCAATTGATACAAATTCCCAGTGAAGGCACACTGTAAAGCAATACGACAAGACTCGTGACCCCACATCGAGTTCAATGTTGACAGAATCCCTTACGAACCTATTTGAAGTAAATACACTTCAGTTCTTCAAATACCTTACAGCCAATTCACCATACTCGAACAATGATCACAATTTTATAACAGACAAATGGCAAATGAAAACAGCAATCTAAACAACATTTTGTGACATTTAAAAAAAAGGTTCCCATACAATTATTTCACGGAACCTAATATTAGTTCCCAGAGGGTTCCGATAGATACAGAATAGACAGAACCGAAAAAAAGTTTCCGACCGTTCACGAAATATTCTGGCCTGTAGCAATAATGGTCCATCCCTCATGTAAGCAATCACGAGAAACGGTGAGTGGGTGGGGGTGGGAGCTGGGTTTTCAGCATCAAAATAGCAAATCCCAATTCCGCATATTATATGTAAAAGTAATTCAATTCACAGATCAAGTTTTTGACACAGCCAGAGGCCTTTATCACACCAGCCTATCTCGTTTGATGGTCATATAACGGCAATCCTTACCATTGTACTAAATTCATCAACCATACATCCCTCCCTATATCTTTTATCTGTAAAATGTTTATCCTTTTTTCTGGGCGGATGCTTGCCACTGTTGTTGTTGTTGTCCTATAGTCTATACATGCATGTAACGTGAGCAAGTTAGGCCTACCCTATTGAAATGACACCACCTGACTTATTGGGGGCGTGAAGTGATTTTGATATGTATTGTTATAATGGAATGTGAACATAATTCATTCATGTTCGACTCTTTAAATTGTATCCCCTTGTATTGTAAATCTTCATTTCAACATAAACATGACTGGTATCGCAGTCTGCCATGTTCACCGCAGCCCTTTGAGTTGTTTCCCTTTGGTATTATTATTACCTCTGATTTCTAACAATTTGACAGATAATCCTGATATATAGTGTTATTTCACTGGGCACCCCTATTCCTAGTTTGACAGTTCGACAGTTTGACACTTTGACACCTTGACCGTATGCATTGATTTTTATTTTTAGACTCTTCAAGTTGTCTCCCTTAGTCTTGCTTATAAACCTTCGCAGTTGACACATTGGCCCTTTCCTTTCCTAGCTTGACTGATCAGATAAATTGAGTTCTGTCCCCTTGGTCTTCTAAATAAATCTTTGACAGTTGGACAGATACCATACAATACTTTATTTCCATGTATGAATCATAGAGAAATTTAAAAAAAATCTAAAAGAAATTGTCTCCCCTTGGTCTTATTTATAAAACTCTGATAATCTGACAGATGACTACAAGCTCCCCTTTTCCTGGTTCGGTGGTTCGACAGTTTGACACTTTGGCCTTCTCCTTTTTCTAGTCCGACAGATTAGAGAGTTTGACACTTTGGCCCATTCCTTCTCTAGTTCGACAGATTAGACAGTTTGACACTTTGGCCCATTCCTTCTCTAGTTCGACAGATTAGACAGTTTGACACTTTGGCCCATTCCTTCTCTAGTTCGACAGATTAGACAGTTTGACACTTTGGCCCATTCCTTCTCTAGTTCGACAGATTAGACAGTTTGACACTTTGGCTCCATTCCTTCTCTAGTTCGACAGATTAGACAGTTTGACACTTTGGCCCATTCCTTCTCTAGTTTGACAGATTAGACAGTTTGACACTTTCACCGGATCCATTTCAGTTGTATCCACATTGGTCTTCTTTATAAACCTTCGACAATATGAGAGATACAACTTGACTGTAGATCCTGATTTGACTATTCGACAGTTCGACAATTTAGCTCTCTATTTTGTAGTTTGACAGTTTGACACTTTCATAACATCCTTTTGAGTTCTCCTCTTGGCCTTCTTTATAAATCTTCAACAATTTCACAGACAGGTCTCCACTGCAGGTTCCACTTATCCTGGTTCGTCGTTCGACAGTTTGACACTATGGCTCTCTCCTTTTCTAGCTCGACAGATTCGACAGCTCAGCAGTTTCACTGCATCCATTGTGTTGTCTCCCCTTGGTATTCTTTATAAACCTTCTACAATTCGACAAATTGCAGACTCCCCCTTTTTGTGGTTCGACAGTTTGAGATGTTGGGTCTCCCCTTTTTGTAGCTCAACAGATTCGACACTTTGACACTTAACCGAGTCCCTTTGTGTTTTCTGCCCTCTTATGGCCCCCTCTTAGAATCCTTCAACACCGACAATTCCAGGTTCAACAGTTTGAAACTTTGGCTCTCTATTGTGTAGCTCTACATTTTGACACTTGCACAACATCCTTTTGAGTTGTCTCCTCTTGGCCTTCTTTACTATGAATCTTCAACAAGTTCACACTAGGTCTCGAATGCAGGTCCCCCTTTTCCTGGTTCGACAGTTATACTTTAGCCCTCTCCCTTTCTAGCGCGACAGAATTGACAGTTCAGCATGCACCGCATCGATTTGACAGATACACTTGAACTTCATTGCAGACTCCCTTTTTCCTGGTTCGACAGTTTGACACTTCAGGTCTCTCCTTTTTCTACTTCAACAGATTCGACAGTTGACACTTTCCGGCATCCCTTTGACTTGTCTGCCCTCTTGTGGTCCTCTCTTACAAACCTCGAACACTTTAACTATATAATTGTCTTCAGGCGTCCTTTTCCTACCTGGTTCGATAAGGATTGCTGCGACAGTTTGAAACTGTTTTTCCTGGGCGTCAGTTTGCAGCGACACATTGACAAGGTATATTCTGTCAGATGACAGATTGCCGCGACACTTTGAAACTGTTTTCCCGGGGCGACAGTTTGCAGCGACACTTTGACAAAGTATATTCTGTCGGACGGCAGGTTTCTCTGACAGTTCGAAACTATATTCTGTCGGATGACAGATTGCTGTGACAGTTTGTAACTGTTTTTCCTCAGCGACAGTTTGCAGCAACACTTTGACAAGGTAGTGTTGGAGAGGATTGCATGTGAAATCAAGCGTCAAAGCGGCATTGGCACTTACATAACTATCAGGTTCATGTTCATTCAGCTATCAAAATCAATTTCTTCATCAAACTGTACTTGTAGTCTACTTTGACAGTGCTGATAGGCAGGATCTGTTGAAGCAGAGTAGCTGGAGGAATGCACATCAAGAGTGTCGTGTTAGGGAGGAATGTATGTGAAGTCGAGTGTCAAAGCGGAGTGTCAAAGCATTTTGAGGGAATGTACGTGAAGTAGACTGCCCAAGCGGTGTTGGGGAAGAATGTATGTGAAGTCGAGTGTCAAAGCGTTGTTAGGGAGGAACGTACATGAAGTGTTAAAGCAGTATTTGGGAGGAATATATGTGAAATAGACGGCCCAAGCGGTGTTGGGGAAGAATGCATGTGAAGTCGAGTGTCAAAGCGGAGTTAGGGAGGAATGTATGTGAGGTCGAGTATCAGAGCGGATGTAGGAAAGAATGTATGTGAATTCGAGCGTCAAAGCGTTGTTAGGGAGGAATGTACGTGAAGTGTCAAAGCAGTATTTGGGAGGAATGTATGTGAAGTCGAGTGTCAAAGTGTTGTTTGGGAGGAATGTACATGAAGTCGAGTGTCCAAGCGGAATTGGGGCTTAGGGTTAGGTATGTTTTACAACTGTCAGGTTCAGGTTCATTTCAGCTATCAAAATCATATAAAGCAGTGTTAGGGAGAAATGTATGTGAAGTAGAGTGTTGAGGCATTTTCAGGGAATGTATTTGAAGGCGTGTGTCCAAGCGGTCTTAGGGAAGAATGTATTTGAAGTCGAGTGTCAAAGCGGAGTTAGGGAGGAATGTCCTAGAAGTCGACTGTCCAAGCGGTGTTAAGGAAGAATGTATGTAAAGTCGAGTGTCAAAGCGCAGTTAGGGAGAAATGTATGTGAGATCGAGTGTCAGAGTGGTGTTAGGGAGGAATGTATGTGAAGTAGAGTGTCAAAGCGAAGGGTCAAAGCGCCCAAGCGGTGTTAGAGAAGAATTTATGTGAAATTGCATGTTAAAGCGAAGTTAGGAAGGAATGTATGTGAGTTCGCGTGTCAGACCGGTGTTAGGCAGGAATGTATGTGAATTCGAGTGTCAAAGCGTTGTTAGGGTGGAATGTATGTGAAGTGTCAAAGCAGTATTAGAGAGGAATGTATGTGAACTTCGAGTGTCCAAGTGGAATGCCGACTTCGGGTTAGGTATGTTTTAGAACTATCAGCTTCACTTTCATTTCAGCTATCAAAATCAAGTAATTTCTCCACCAAAGTGTACTTGTTGTCTAGTTACAGAGCGGTGTTATGGAGGAATGTATGCCAAGTCGAGTGTCAAAGCGGAATAGAACTTAGGGTTAGGTATGTTTCACAACTATCAGTTCAGGTTCATTCCAGCTATCAAAATCATATAAAGCAGTGTTAGGCAGGAATGTATGTGAAGTCGAGAGACGAAGCATTTCAGGGAATGTACATGAAGTCGAGTGTCCCAGCGGTGTTAGGGAAGAATGTATGTGAAGTCGAGTGTCAAAGCGGAGTTAGGGAGGAATTTTCTTGAAGTCGACTGTCCAAGTGGTGTTAGGGAAGAATGTATGTGAAGTCTAGTGTCAAAGCGGAGTTAGGGAAGATTGTATGTGAGGTCGAGCGTCAGACTGGTGTTAGGCAGGAATGTATGTGAATTCGAGTGTCAAAGCGTTGTTAGGGATGAATGTATGTGAATTCGAGTGTCAAAGCGTTGTTAGGGATGAATGTATGTGAAGTCGAGTGTCAAAGTGTTGTAAGGGAGGAATGTACATTGAAGTCGAGTGTCCAAGTGGAATTGGAACTTAGGGTTAGGTATGTTTTAGAACTATCAGGTTCAGGTTCATTTCAGCTATCAAATCAAATAATTTCTCAACCAAAGCGTGCTTGTAGTCTACTTACAGGGTGGTGTTAGGGAGAAATGTGAGCGAACTCGTGTGTCAATGCGGGATAGGACTTAGGGTTAGGTATGTTTCAGAACTATCAGGTTCAGGTTCATTTCAGCTATCAAAATCATATAAAGCAGTGTTAGGGAGAAATGTATGTGAAGTCGACAGACACAGCGTTTTCAGGGAAAGTACATGAAGTCGAGTGTCCAAGCGGTGTTGGGAAGAATGTATGTGAAGTCGAGTGTCAAAGCGGAGTTAGGGAGGAATGTTCTTGCTTTTGACTGTCCAAGCAGTGTTGAGAAGAATGTATGTGAAGTCGAGTGTCAAAGCGGAGTTAGGGAGGAATCTTCTTGATGTTGACTGTACAAGCAGTGTTAGGGAAGAATGTATGTGAAGTCTAGTGTCAAAGCGCAGTTAGGGAGGAATCTTCTTGATGTCGACTGTCCAAGCAGTGTTAGGGAAGAATATATGTGAAGTCGAGTGTCAAAGGGCAGCTTGGGATGAATGTACATTCCTCCCTAACTGTCCAAGCGCAGTTAGGGAGGAATGTATTTGAAGTCGACTGTCCAAGAGGTGTTAGGGAAGAATGTATGTGAATTCGAATGTCAGAGCGGAGTTAGGGAGGAATGTATGCGAGGCCGAGTGTCAGAGTGGTGTTAGGGAGGAATGTATGTGAAGTCGATTGTCAAAGTGGAGTTAGAGAGGTATGTACTTGAAGTCAACTGTCCAAGCGGTGTTAGGGAAGAATGTACGTGAAGTCGAGTTTCAAAGCGGAGTTGGGAGGAAGTATGTGAGGTCGAGTGTGAGAGCGGTGTTACAATAAAAGCGTACCTTAGATTCTTGGTATGTGCTTTAGGATAAGTTAACCAGAAGACTATACTGTGGGGTCACGTGGCTCTGTCAGTATGTCGGCACCTCTTCCCACTTCCCTTAAATGCGTTGTAATTAGAGAGGAATTTATGTGAAGTCGAGTGTCAAAGCGGAGTGTCAAAGTGTTTTCAGGGAACGTACGTGAAGTCAACTGTCTAAGCGGTGTTAAGGAAGAATGTATGTGAAGTCGAGTGTCAAAGCGGAGTTAGGGAGGAATCTTCTTGATGTCGACTGTCCAAGCAGTGTTAGGGAAGAATTTATGTGAAGTAGAGTGTCAAAGCGCAGTTAGGGAGGAATCTTCTTGATGTCGACTGTCCAAGCAGTGTTAGGGAAGAATGTATGTGAAGTCGAGTGTCAAAGCGCAGTTAAGGAGGAATGTATTTGAAGTCGACTGTCCAAGAGGTGTTAGGGAAGAATGTATGTGAAATCGAATGTCAGAGCGGAGTTAGGGAGGAATGTATGTGAGGCCGCCGAGTGCCAGAGTGGTGTTAGGGAGGAATGTATTTGAAGTCGAGTGTCAAAGCGAAGTTAGGGAGGAATGTATGTGAGGTCGAGTGTGAGAGCGGTGTTAGAGAGGAATTTATGTGAGGTCGAGTGTCAAAGCGGAGTGTCAAAGTGTTTCCAGGGAACGTACGTGAAGTCAGCTGTCCGAGCTCAGCGGTGTTAGGGAAGAATGTATGTGAAGTCGAGTGTCAAAGCGGGATTAGGGAGGAATGTAGTTGTAGTCGCCTGTCCAAGCGGTGCTAGGGAAGAATGTATGTGAACTAGAGTGTCAAAGCGGTGTTAGGGAGAAATGTACTTGAAGTCGAGTGTTCAAGCGGAATTGGGACTTAGGGTTAGGAATGGTTTACAACTATCATTCCAGCTGATGTAATGACATGTAGTTCACATTTCAAAATAGTTTCAATTTGCCACGACAGTTCTTCAGCCAAGAGAAGCGATGCTGATATCATTGCAAATGTTATTCCATAATGGAGCTGTATCCTAATTTGGTGTTATCTTAAAATAATTTATTTGACAGTGTAGATGCCAGATCTGACTTCGCAAAATGAGCAATTATAGGTGACCCAGAAATAGGAACATAGCATGACCAACTCGACCTGGAATATGTCAAAACTGTAAAAGACTACATGGATGTTGAGTTT
>JAVTVY010003977.1:0-36908 GCA_036873755.1 Hanleya hanleyi | reverse complement strand
TCTTTCCAAATTTGGTGTGGTGGTACCTTGCCTAAGATCTGGCTGAGAATGTTTTTCATGTTGAAAGCTAAGTTAAGTGTTTCCAGACAATAACTTTTGAAAACCTGAACCGATTCATTCCAAATTTGGTGTGTAGGTACCTCGCCTCAATTTCTCGTTTGGCATTGTTTTTCATGCCGATCCACATATAGGTGGTGCCACCTGGGGGCAAATTTAAAATTATGTTTCCAGACAATAAATTTTTAATACTTCAATGCATTCTTTCCAAGTTTGGTATACATGTACCTTACCTGAAGGTTTCACTTGGCATTGTTTTTCTTGTCGATCTGCTCACAGGTGGCGCCACCTGTAGGCCAAGTTTTTCCAATGTCAAGGTATCTTGCCTCAACATCTCGGTTGGGATTATTTTTTATGCCTATCTGCCTACACATGGCGCTACCTGAGGGCCAAGGTAAAATTGCATTTGCGGACAGTAACTGTTGGACCATAAAGAATTCTTTTGGTATGTGGGTACCTACCCTCAAGGTATCTTATGGGGCCATGTTAATGATGTTTTTCGTAAGTTTTACGTTTTTACTTTCTTCACAAATAATGAATGTTTCCTTTACTAAAGATGCAAAAGGCATGCCTCCAATCGTATTCGATCGACTGTATCTAGTTTCTTCAATATTTGGCATATGCATTCCTTGTGACAAGATGTTGATTGGTATTGCGTTTCAGAAAGATCTGCCTGTAGGTGGCACCAATAGGGTTCTTTCCGTTCTTTTGTGCTGCAAGCAATAACTCTGAAACGCTTTGAAATGTTGCTCGAAATTTGGTTTCCAGGCAATAACTTGAGAACTGCTCATCAAATTCTTCCCAAATTAGGCATGCATATACATTGTACCTTGCCATGAGATGTTGCTTGGGATTGCGTTATCCACTTCTGCTTAGAAAGTGACGCCAACTGATGACAAAATCTGAAATTTGTTTTTGGCCAGTAACTTGAGAACTGTGCTCATCAGATTCTTCTCAAATTTAGCATGCATGTACCATGATGCCAGGAGATGTTGCATGGGATTGCCTTTCAGTCACTTGCACTTACAGGTTACCACCTGATGGCAAAATTCCAAATTTGTCTCCGGGTAATACGATGACCTAAGATGTCGCTTGAGATTGCATTTCGCCCACTTGCGCCTATAGGTGGCACCACCAGGTGTTAAAATCAAAAATTTTCAGCCATTAAGTTGAGAACTGCTCATCGGAATCACCTCAAATTGAGCATGCATCATGCCAGAAGATGTTGCGTGGGATTGCCTTTCGCACAATTTTACTTACAGGTGGTGCAAAATACCAGATTTGTTTCCCGGTAATAACTTGAGAACCGCTTGTCAGATTCTTCTTAAATCTGGTATGAATATATTATGACATATGCTGTCACTTGGGATTGCGTTTCGCCCACTTGTGCTTACAGGTAGCACCACCTCGTGCCACCTCGGATTCTTCTCAAATTTGGTATTCATATGCCATAAGATGTCACTTGGGATTGTGTTTCGCACACTGTGCATACAAATCTAAATTTGGTTTCCGGGCAATAACCCCTTTTCAGATTCTTTTCAAAGTTCGTATGCTGATACACCATGTCATGAGATGATCCTTGGGATTGCATTTCGCCCACTTGCACCTACAGGTGGCGACACCTGGTGGAAAATTTAAAATTTGGTTTCCAGACAATAGGTTTAGGATGCATTTAGCTTCTCGTCAAATTTGGTTTGCAGAAAATATGCCTTGAGATGTCACTTGGGGGTCGTTTCTCGGTTACATAATTTCCATGTTTCACTGCATGGAAACTATATTACAGAAGCAAAAAAACGTTCATTCAACCGTTCGGAGTGGATTTTAAAACATGGGAAGGCACAGAAAGACCCATCCCCATCCAACGCCTATGAAGTAGCACTTGCCTCCCTCATGTGTATCCCCCGAGACCAACAATGCTAAAAAATATTGCTACCATTTCGGCGGGGAACTTGGCATCCTCTGGCTGCTTGTTAACTCAGTTTTATATTTTTTTTATAGATAGGGTCGTTGGGATTATTATTATTAAATTAAGTTTGTTGGTCCGTATATATATATATACCCTTCCTTTTATGTCTCTAACCTCGCCATGCCATTAAATAACGTCTTTGGGGTTTGTTTTTTTCTACATGTTTTTTAATCATTACAATTCCGTATTTGGTTTCCAGACAATAGGTTTAGGATGCATTCAGCTTCTCGTCAAATTTGGTTTGCAGAAAATATGCCTTGAGATGTCACTTGGGGGTCGTTTCTCGGTTACATAATTTCCATGTTTCACTGCATGGAAACTATATTACAGAAGCAAAAAAACGTTCATTCAACCGTTCGGAGTGGATTTTAAAACATGGGAAGGCACAGAAAGACCCATCCCCATCCAACGCCTATGAAGTAGCACTTGCCTCCCTCATGTGTATCCCCCGAGACCAACAATGCTAAAAAATATTGCTACCATTTCGGCGGGGGACTTGGCATCCTCTGGCTGCTTGTTAACTCAGTTTTATATTTTTTTTATAGATAGGGTCGTTGGGATTGTATTATTATTAAATTAAGTTTGTTGGTCCGTATATATATATATACCCTTCCTTTTATGTCTCTAACCTCGCCATGCCATTAAATAACGTCTTTGGGGTTTGTTTTTTTCTACATGTTTTTTAATCATTACAATTCCGTATAGTAGAATATTTGAAATCAATATTTATGTTGTACATCAAACTCAATACAACGATCTGGCGCGTATAATTTTATCAAATTGAAAACGCCACTTAAGTTAAAAACAGACCGACACAGACGTGCATATCACGGTGTCTCAGGCGTATCTGTCCATGATATTGCGTGAACTGTGTACTGTGGGGGTTTTGTGCAGATACTGTAACAATGGTGCCTACATTTCTCTTCCTAATTCACGAGGACCTTTCGCGAACATCCTCAGGGGTTGTAGGAGTGTCTTGCTGGTGGACGTTTCGTCCCCGAGGCTTGCCCTCCGTACACTTCAACGTGACTGTAGTTTGTGACTGTGATTAACAGGGTGAAGAAAGAATCGCTTGATCGCTGTCAAGCCTCACAGGTATCTGTTCTGAATACGACTTGCATTCAATAATTACTAACTCGTTTGTGCTGTGTTTTACTATATGGCGGTCACATAATTCGTCATTTTTCAACAGATGACTTGATGACAGATGGCTCTTACATCATCGCTCTGAAATATTTGTATCTAACACCGTTCAAGCCGCTGTTAGGAACCGTGTAAACAGGTCATTCAATATGTCCACATGAACAGTTTCAATAAAAGCTAGGCTGGGGTACAAATCATCGCAGGGGTCACTTTCTTGTGATGTTTTTGGAAATGTGCAGTCAGTATATTTCTCTGTGGAGTCCTATGACTTCATGTCAGTACTCCGGCATCGTTTTCCACCACTCTTTTCAATGTTGCGTTTAATTGAGAAATTATATACGGAACGAGTAGCAGCTCTGCGTCGATCGGACACCACAGTGAGTTTGGCATGAGATCACACGAGCACTCACTATCAATCAAAGTCTGAATATGATATATTCTAATTATGGAAAGATGTTGATTTTAGTTGACTTAGATATCAGAAACTTCTCGTTAATTGAGGATTTGAATAGGAACACCATATCGCCTAGTCATCATACTGATACTGATTGGATGAATTAGTGGATGACCTGAATACCTGCGAATGATGAGAACTAATTAATTTGTGTTATTTATCGGATCGACTATATAATAGACCGGAAACTTCCATCATTATACAAGCGTCTAGTCCATCATGCAATATTCAACCGTCGTCCATTGATGAAATTTCGCGTCCAATGATTTTGTAATCTGAAACTATTTACGTCCCATATATTTTTATATGGAACTTGATCGAAATATCCCATATTACAATCTGCTAGGGTCTGTCTTCAGTTTCAGTTTGAAATGTTCGGCTGGCAGGTCATCAGCCCACTTTTCGGTTACAATCATTTCAACACCCAATCGTCCAATTTCGTCAGCAGACATTGCTCCTATACCGTTTCCTCCGATGGCTACTCCAATATTTGACGTGACAAGGTCAATGTAAGGCCGACGGGACTCGGTAAACGCCAGTACGCATGTGTCGCCAGTAACGGAGATAGGTTTCACATCTGAAAAATATTCGCAAATCCAAGGCAGGTAATGTGTGAATAATCAACCATCGATACTGATATTGGTATGGAGAAGCCTGTTTGACAGTTCAACATCAACGTTGACATGGCATTTATAGGAAAACTGCTCGTGAATTTATGCCATGGATACACTGTAAATCAAAATGCAAATTTATAGTCATGTTATAGTGCATACATATAAAGTATTGTGGGAAGGAAAATGAATACGAAGGTTCCGAGATTGAACTCTAGTCCTTAAGGTGGCGAACCGACGTCATTGTCCACGTGACGTCGGACCAAGGTTAGGTACCTGTGTACCAAATTTCAGAAAGATCCATGAAATATTCGATTCGGACCGAACAAGGTATCTTGCACAACTAGACCATAAGGGGAACCTGTGTACCAAATTTGAGAAAGATCCATGCAGTACTTCCTGAGAAATCACGATAACAAAGTTGCATGGGAAAATCCAAGATGGCCGCCTGTTGGCCATATTGGATTTTCGAATCGGACCAGAAAAGGTATCTTGCACAACTAGACGACAAGGAGAACCTGTGTACCAAATTTAACATAGATCCATGCAGTAGTTCCTGAGAAATCGCAATAACAATGTCTCATGGGGTAGTCCAAGATGGCCGCCTGATGGACATATTGGATTTTGGAATCGGACCAGAAATGATATCTTGCACAACTGGACCACAAGGGGAACCTGTGTATCAAATTTGAGAAAGATCCAGGCAGTACTTCCTGAGATATCATGATAACAAAATTTCATGGGGAAGTCTAAAATGGCCGCCTGGTGACCATATTGGATTTTCGATTCGGACCGAAAAAGGCATCGTGCATATCGATATCCTAAGGAGAACCTGTGCACCAAATTTGAGAAAGATCCATGCAGTAGTTCCTGAGAAATGACGATAAAGTTTCATGGAGAAATCCAAGATGGCTGTCTGATGGCCATACTGGATTTTCAAATCGAACCAGGAAAGGTATCTTGCACAACTAGACACCAAGGGGAACCTGTGTACCAAATTTGAGAAAGATCCATGCAGTACTTCCTGAGAAATGAAGATAAATTTTCATGGGGAAATCCAGTATGCCTGCCTGATGGCCATATTGGATTTTTGAATCGGATCAAAAAAGGTATCTTGCACAACTAAACCCCAAGGGGAACCTGTGTACCAAATTTGAGAAAGGTCAATGCAGTAGTTCCTGAGAAATCGCGATAACAAGGTTTCATGTGGAAATCCAAGATGGCTGCCTGGTGGCCATATTGGATTTTCGAATCGGACCAAAAAAGGTTTCTTGCACAACTAGACCCCAAGGGGAACCTGTGTACCAAATTTGAGAAAGATCCATGCAGTAGTTCCTGAGAAATCGCGATAAGGTTTCATGGGGGAAATCCAAGATGGCTGCCTGGTGGCCATATTGGATTTTCGAATCGGACCAGAAAAGGTACCTTGCACAACTAGACCCCAAGGGGAACCTGTGTACCAAATTTGAGAAAGATCCATGCAGTAGTTCCTGAGAAATCGCGATAACAAGGTTTCATGGGGAAATCCAAGATGGCTGCCTGGTGGCCATATTGGCTTTTCGAATCGGACCAAAAGAGGTATCTTGCACAACTAGACCCCAAGGGGAACCTGTGTACCAAATTTGAGAAAGATCCATGCAGTAGTTCCTGAGAAATCGTGATAACAAGGTTTCATGGAGAAATCCAAGATGGCTGCCTGGTGGCCATATTGGTTTTTCGAATCGGACCGAAAAAGGTATCTTGCACAACTAGACCCGAAGGGGAACCTGTGTACCAAATCTGAGAAAGATCCATGCAGCAGTTCCTGAGAAATCGCGATAACAAGGTTTCATGGGGAAATCCAAGATGGCTGCCTGGTGGCCATATTGGATTTTCGAATCTGACCAGAAAAGGTATCCTGCACAACTAGACCCCAAGGGGAACCTGTGTACCAAATTTGAGAAAGATCCATCCAGTAGTTCCTGAGAAATCGCGATAACAATGTTTCATGGGGAAATCCAAGATGGCTGCCTGGCGGCCATATTGGATTTTCGAATCGGACCAAAAAAGGTATCTTGCATAACTAGACCCCAAGGGGAACCTGTGTACCAAATTTGAGAAAGATCCATGCAGTAGTTCCTGAGAAATCGCGATAAGGTTTCATGGGGAAATCCAAGATGGCTGCCTGGTGGCCATATTGGATTTTCGAATCGGACCAAAACAGGTATATTGCACAACTAGATCCCAAGGGGAACCTGTGTACCAAATTTGAGAAAGATCCATGCTGTAGTTCCTGAGAAATCGCGATAACAAGGTTTCATGGGGAACTCCAAGATGGCTGCCTGGTGGCCATATTGGATTTTCGAATCGGACCAAAAAGGTTTCTTGCAAGGGGAACCTGTGTACCAAATTTGAGAAAGATTCATAAAGTAGTTCCTGAGAAATCGCGATAACAAGAATTGTTTACGGACGGACTGACGGACGGACGACGGGCGAAAAGCGATAAAAATGCTGGACGGCCAATAGTTACTGAAGTCGTTAGTCACAAGCAATACCATAATTCGATTCTGTATGATCTTACCTTGATATTTAGCTCTTGTTTATCAGTCCAGTTTTAGCTTCACGGCAGAATGAAAGTCAGAACAACCACTTCCGTTTTGAACTACTCGTATATCCTTTCCCAGGGTGCTTTGCGCTACGCTCCATTTACCCCTGTAGGGGTCTCGCCATTTTTTGTAAGATTCTTGCAGAAACCAAGAACTGTCCTATCTAACTGTTTTACTGATCACAAAATGTATGTTTGTCTTGAAATACACATAACAGTTATTCAATGTATTTTAAATGTCACACAGTTTGAAGGCAGCGTTTTTTACAAAATACCCTGGAACTATATGTTGCCAAAATATATATCGGTAAGTCGCGGTTGATATCAATTCGCCCAGTTAGACGGTCGTTTACTTTGGCAACAGGTGACCTCGGGTCATCTCCGGCACAGTCCGTGACACCCTGACAGGGCAAAATGGAGAGGCGCGAATCAAAACGTAATGAATGCCTGGTAGAGCTTGCTATTCGTAACGGCTCTGCGTGCAGATTACGCGCAACAACAGCGGCGGGTTTCTGCAGACGCGTTCTGAGTTTCCGTCTGCCGTAAAGCTAAAACTGGAGTTTCTGAAAAACAAGACCTGAATATAAAGGTAAGATCATACATAATCGAATTATTTGATTGTTTGTGACTAACGACTTCGGAAATTATCAGCCACCCAGCATTTTTTTAACAACTACGGCTGGTGAATGACTCGGGGCCGGGGCCTTGTTCGCACTCAGTCAAAAAAAAAGCCGCACCGGAGCTAGACTATCCCCTATTATGAAGAGAGAAGAGAAGTAGGGTGGACAGGTTTATCAGATAGGGAGTGAAGTACACGCTCGTACATCTGTGTCAAATACAGACCATATAGGATGCAGATGATCATGTAGACACCATACAACATAGACAATGGCTGTTACATACGGTACTTACCTTTAACTACACTCGTCATCAACGCCGCCAACTCTTGTACTAAATCTGACGGCGGCTTTAGGCAGTACCAGTTCTTAACATCTTCCAAACTTTTCATAGTATATTTGTTCAGATCGAGTGAACCAAGCTTCATGTAGAATTTTCCTGAAAAACGGCGAAAAGTAGAACTAAATAGCTATAAGTATAACTAAATGGAAAAAGCTAGCATATATTTTACCGACGGTCGCTTTATCTCTGTCTTTGTGACAGAACGAAACTCGCTCGAAACGTTACACAATCTACTATATGGTACGGCCATTCTAATTAGTCGTCTACTTTGGAGCTTGTCAAAAATCTGTAGGTAACTCTGCATAAATTTTCTAATTTGCATCGTGTAGAACAATCTGAACTCTACACCATTACTCTGTGCTATCGATAATATATCACGGTTGAAATAACTGTGTAATTCTCTCTACAGACGACCAAATTAAGACTCATAGGCGAGACAGAAGCGTTTTGTACAAAAATGAAAAGTTATCAGTTGAATCTCCAAACCCATCCGCACATTCATCAAAGCCTTAAAACATACAGAACTCTCCTGGACCACGATAATTTCGAACTTAAAGCGCTGTTGATAAATGACCTTAGTAACAAGCAAAACACGCAACTCTTCTGGGCATGTGTTTCTGACATGGAGGTACGTTGGAGCAAGTGACCTGCAGATGTAAAAGTCAAAATTGAGCATGTGATTTCAGGGTTCCAAACATGGATTCACCCATGTGCAGATGGCGTAGGTGTCATAAATTATTTCGAAGGCGTAAAAGTAAATGTGGACCAAAGTATCCCAAAGGAACCTTGGCCATACGTATATGAGTCAGGTACCTGTAATTTCTTCGTGATGATCCTTTTCTAGATTGTCGAACAGATATTTCGTTGAACAAGATGCTCCAACGATCGTTCGGACTATTATTATATGTATATGTAGAGGAGATAGATTCTCCAGCTGATTTCAAGGCATACAGATGACATATGCATATGACTTTGGTGTTCCAAATGCCTTCAAGATTTTGCAAATGTGTTTCGTGTATTTTTTAAGTTCATTCTGTTGCGACATTTTGTGTTGACAAAATTCAACAGTTGTTACAAAACGCTCATCAGGACCTTATTGACCGTCGAAGTTCTTTAACAATATCTGTTTTCAAGAAAACTGATCGCAGATATATTGATGTCAGAAGCCATAAAGCATTCTTTAGGTCTACTACATACAAGGATATCAACAATGGGATGTTTCCTTTTTTATAGAGTTGCTTGAATCTATTTGAAATTTGGCAACACAATATATCAACAACATATAGGTATTCCATTGTGTACTAATTGTGCACCCTTGACCTGTATATGTTCTCTTGTGAATATGACTATATGCAGGCGCTTATAAAAACCGATCAATTCAAAGCCCGTTCCTTCTCATTCACCAAACGCTATATAGACGATTTTCTCGCTGTGGATAATCGCTATACAAATGAGGCAGTGAAGGATATATATCCACCTTCACTGGATTTGAAGGAAACTACAGATAGCCCTACCGGCACATCATATTTATACCTATATCTCTTTAAAAATGAACGGGCCTTCACTCTCATCGATTTTATGACAGGATTACAATTTCGACATCGTAAACTATCCCTTTCTGGACAGTAATATTCCAGTGGGTCCTGCATATGGCATATACATATCTCGTCTAGTAGCATTTGCTAGATCATGTGTTAATGTGACGATTTTAATCAACGTCACAAAACATTATTGCAGAAACTTATAAAACAGGGTTATACCACCAAGTGCCTCCACTCAAAGTTTCTCAAATTTGGCGATACATATCGCATGCTGATAGCAAAATACGAGCGTGTAGCGTGCAAGATCCATGGCGTTACGTTTCGTAACTTGTGTCTAATTCCGCTTAACCCGGGGCTAGGGGTCGTATGAACTCCTGTACTTCAAGATCCTCATGGTGCTCATATGAACAGCCACAATCAAAGCGTGACTGAGATACATCATTCTCTAGATGACGACTTTACAACGAATACCATATGGATTAAGAATACTGATCAGCGATACGGATTTGATATTTTTGGAACATCATGATGTCTTGCCGTCATCATTGAAAACTGTTGACCGCTTCTCTCTTGCAGGAAACTAGCCTATGTTTATGTATATATGATTATCTTTTTTGAATTTGGTGCTAATGCTGTTATGTGGAATATGAAAAAGGTCTTTGGATTATGGACAAGGCTATCCTTTAATGGATCACGGCTGAATTATGAATGACGGACCGGACGCTTGCAATTGGCTCTACATACAGTTTTAACGCGTTTTGTCACATTGAGATAATATGCAACAAAGCTAGTCTTCGTGCAAGGATTCTCCCAAATGCAAATTCGCACTAAAATGGGTACAATATACACCAGACAGTAACAAATAGCACATACACTGTCCATCTAAGGTATGTATATATAAAAATAAAAGTATGTACTCCAGCAACCAGGACACACATTTCTAGCGTATGAATATTAGATTTCAAATATTCGCACGCTCGAATCTATGAGAACTAGGAAAACAGAGGATCTAGCGCAGGGCATGTCGTGCGAGCAAATATTATAATTAGGGTTCCCAGCCAGTGTCTGGAAACATCTTATTATTGGTATTCGTAACAGGGTTCCAAGCCAGTGACAAGAAACCCCCTATTAATGGTATTATTATATTTCTTCCCGCCGAATTTTGTAGCGCACTTTTACTCGACACTGCTGATCCGATAAAGCTGAAATGTCACCTCATTATTGGGACACATTAGGGGAGGTGGAGGAAGTTGGCTGAAGCCGGAGTACCCGGAGAAATCCACCATCCACCGGCCAGTAACTGGCAAACTTCCAGACATGTACCAGCGGGGTTCGAATCCGTGCCGGTTCAGCTGTGTGAGGATAGCGATCACCAGAGAAACGCCCTTGATCACTCGGCCACCGAGGGCCCTGGGGCACCTGAGATTTGGTGTATATAACCTGATCTAGTCGATTTGTCTAAAGCCCTGGCTACCATATTGGATTAATCTATTTTTCTAAAAAAAAATTCCTCTGAAACCGCTGAACTGATTGTCTCGAAACTTGTATACTCTTTGGTCCAATGCATCTTCAATTTGCCCAAGGAGACAGAGTCCGTCAACTTAAAATGGCCACCGGAACCATCCAATATTGTGTGTTCGTTGTTGATGTTGTAATTGTTCTAGGTCACAATAATTGTTTTGACACTTGTGGCTATATTTGGTATTCTCATTATTATTTTTCTTCCGCCAGATTTTGTAGTGGACTTTTAGTCTAAACTTTTACTGTACAAATGAAGCTGAAACTGACCTGATGATTGGAACACACTTGGTGTATGTAAACTATAGCGGTCTATACTTCATGTAAGGATCACGAGACAATGCATACAATAGCCAAGTCTGAGGACAGCAATGGGTCTAAATCCACGGCTTTTCAGCTACACAAAGGCTTGGACAATGTATACTTACATCAAGTACCGACCAACCTAGCTGATTGATCCAAAACTGCGGTAGCCATCTTGGAATTAGTCGAAATCTTCTAAGATTTAAACTGATGGTTTCGAGGTTAAAATTACTTCCGTTGCCACGGCAGTAGCAGTAGCCCAAAATTTCAGATGTGATTAATCGCTTCTATACCACTGGTCGGTGCATCGGTTTGTGTAAGTCTAGCTTTGAAGTGACATTTTTTTTTGATTGGGGAAAGCATTTGGAGGTCATTTTGGAATGAAGCGAACACTTTCAAAGATCTTCTTATCTGAAACCACTGAATCGATCAACTTGAAACTTGGGACATAATGTCCATGGATAGGACCCTATGTACGACACCCATCAATGGTTGCTCGATACGAAAATGTGGCCGCTATTGACTAATAATATTCGATGGATTCTAAGTAACTGATTCTAATGGCGAAAATGGATATATGTATTTTATTGAACATGGCGATAAGGATTGATTGGGCCTCATTTTGGTTTGCCAAAACGAGTCAAATCAATGCGTGTTTGGTGTCAAAATAGTTAATCAAAATTCCACAAGTTAATAACCCCCCCATGGTGTGTAGATTAACGGAAAGTGGTTAATTTTCCTATCGTCACCGATAGGTTTGTTGCTTATATTGATTTGACATAACTATTGAATAGATCTTTTCCAGAACGACATAAACGAACAACGCGAACTTGGTAGACACGATCGATGGGTGAAGGATCTCAATCGTCCATTTAAAATGTTGATCCGTAAAACAAAATGGTCGCTATCTGTGGAGTTGTCAGTGCCGAATGGCAATGATGAACACGGAACACGTTTTATGGTACTGTATCAAGCGAAGCCATGTTATGTTCCAACTTCCGGATGTTCCCAATACAGAGCTAGGCGCAACATACAGAGCCGGCTGCTTCATATCCGCATATTAAGAGGCGCATGCTGCAGGTATAACATAGGCTGATACCACATCTCCCTTTTCTTAGGGTTAACATTATACATGGAAAGTACATGTACTTAAAGTCTCTATAATACTTTTACCTTGAACATGCACCCATGTATGAAATTCAATGAATAACACATGTAACATCTTCGAATAATAAAGTCTGCTTAAATCAAATGAACTGAACGTATTGTTTACTTTAACACTAGCAAGAACTGCTGCAAATAATGCTTTGTAAGTCAACTCTTAATGACCAGAACCACTCTCTCCCGTTGTGTATCATTATCTTTAAAGTTTCTTACACAACTATGGGTACTTAACACTTATCAGTCGTTAAGTCTCTATGATATGATGTATCAACACTATAGGTTCATTCTAGTTGGTGGTTTTGAGAGTCTACCCGTGCCAGTTCGGACCTCACTAGTTGGTGACGACACTGGCACTTTTGACCGACGCGCCACACTTGACGATGAATGTGACACATTAGACTGACACGATACACTTGGTGATGGATGTGAGATATTTGACTGTGACACATAGAGACTGTGTCACAATTGATGATGGATGTGACACTTTTGAGTGATGCGACACACTCGGTGATGGATGTAACAGATTCTGTGGCACAGGAACAAGATATTTTCTGTTCCTTCTCACGATACCACCGCTGGTCTGTACAGTGTAGGAGTGTGGCGTTGACGCTTTATTAAGGACTGTATCCCTAGAATGTCTGGAATATGGGTCAGTGAGCCATACAGCATTTCCCGGTTGTAGTTCTGGAAGTGGTTGAGCACGATGATGTCGATTGTAGTTTGCAGTCTGCTGATCTTTGATCTTCCTCTCCCTCAGTTGAACATTTTTGCGATTTGGCAGTTTGGGAGCAAGCTGTGATGGAAAGATTGGGACGGTCGTACGGAGTTTCCGACCCATTAACAGTTCTGCTGGGCTATACCCATTTCGATTGGAGTAGCCCTGTAGGACAGAAGAGCTAGGTATGGGTCTATAACTTTCTTCAACATGATCTTGACTATTTGAACTGAACGTTCGACTTCTCCATTACTCTGGGAGAATCTAGAACTACTTGGCACATGGACAAATCTGTACTGTTTCGCGAATTTGTCGAATGTGTACGGTACATTGTCGGATCGAAAAACTTCAGGTATTCCATGTCTGGCAAATATTGACTTCAAATGTTCAATAACACGTGGCGCTGACAGAGAGTTCAGGAGAACAATTTCTGCAAATCTTGAATAGTAATCCACGTCGATAAGGTAAGTTTTTTAGTTTAACTCAAATAGGTCAGATCTGACGACCTGCCAAGGTCGTTCTGGTATCTCCGTAATCATCAAAGACTCTGGGCGATTAACCGTTTCTTTACTGCAAGTTTCGCAGCTTTTCAATACGGTCTCGACCTGTGTACTAATTCCTGGCCACCAGACGGATTGTTTAGCTCTCTCTCGCGTGTTGATGCCGAGATGCCCTTCATGGAGTTTTCCCAGTATATCATTCCGCATACATGTAGGAATCACAATCCGACGGCCCATGAGTAGAAGATCCTTTTGAACCGCCAGTTCGCCAGAAACCTGCCAATATGGTTTCAGTGTAGAGGACAGAGTGTTTTTCACTGGCCATCCTTCTCTGGAGAGTTTGACTACTTCCTGTAGGACTGGATCCGCTTTTTGCTGGTTCCGAATTTCGTGTAATCTGTCTACAGTTGCTGGTAGACCTTCCATCACTGCATTTACGAAAAAGTCGGCTTCTTGTTCCAAATCTAGATCTGCTCGACTGGCACTAGTTGGTACGGGAGCTCGACAGAGCATCGGCGGTGACGAGATATTTCCCCGGGGTGTTGCGGACTGTGAATTTGAATGGCATGAGTCGCATGCGAAATCTCTGGATGCGAGGAGGCATAGTGTCTAAGTCTTTGCTTATGAGCAAAGGTACTAGTGGTTTGTGATCTGTCTCTATGTCAATGGTTTTACCAATGATGTATTGGCTGAAGCGTTCACATGCCCAGGTTATGCTCAAACAGTCTTTTTCTATTTGAGCATATCTCGTTTCTGTGTCCGTTAACGAGCGTGAAGCATATGCTACAGGCTGAAACTGTCCGTTTACCTGTTTTTGCAGTAAAATTGCCCCAAGACCGTACGATGACGCGTCTGACGAGATGCACGTTTCACGTTTTCCATCATAGTGAGCCAATACTGGTGCGGATGAAAGCTCGGATTTCAAGTTTGTGAATGCTTGTTGTTGGGGTTTGTCGCATGTCTACACATTATCCTTTGTAAGGAGGTCACGTAATGGTTTAGTCCTATCAGCCAAATTTGGTGCAAATTTCCCCAACTGGTTGGTCTTTGATATATGTTGGCATTTGTGGGAAGTTGATGCTGGGTCGACATAGGGCCTTACAGACTAGTCTTTTGTGTTAAATGCCGTCATTTACATCTGACGACGATACAGCTCACCAATCTTCCATGTACGAGTTGTCACAGCGAAACAGCTCACCAATTACCAGTATACGAGTTGTCAGAGCATTTCCATCATAGCTCTCTAGATTTGTATCTAATACCGCTTATGCCGGTGCTAGGGGCCGTGTGGTCATATCATTCAAGTTGCCACATGAACAGGTACAATAAAAGCGTACCTGAGATACAACACATATGGTATGTGCTTTAGAATAGGTTAACCAGAAGACTATTCTGTGAAGTCATGTGACGCAGTCAGTATGTCGGCACCTCTTCCCACTTCCCTTATATGTGTTGTAATTCCAAGAAATCTTCTGAGTTCTGTCGTATTTCTCGGAGGTGGTAAATCCACGATAGCCTGAACTTTGTCGGGTTCTGCACAGATGCCATCACCATTTACGATGAAGCCCAAAAATGGGAGTTCAGGCTTGGAAAATTCGCACTTATCGTTATGCCAGCTTCCTCAAGGCGATCCAGAACAGCAGCTAAGCGTTCATCATGTTGGACCTGAGTTTCGCCTGCCACCAGCACGTCGTCCATCAGACAAACCACACCTGGTAAGCCATCTAGCGTTTGCATCATTTTCTTCTGAAATACCTTTGGTGCCGAGGTTATTCCGAACGGTAATCTGTTGAAGAAAAATCGGCCAAACGGTGTAAGAAATGTTGTCAGTAATGCTTTGACAGGGGTACTTGCCAAAATCTCGAGTTGGCGTCAAGTTTGGAGAATACCTTGGCACCGGCTAGCTGAGCTAGAGTTTCATCGACTGTTGGCAGTGGGTGGATTTCTCTACACACACTTTCATTTAATTTGGTCAGGTCAACACAAATTCTGACTTTGTTGTTTGGTTTCGGAACCACTACCATGCCTGCACACCATTCAGTTGGTTGATCAACTGGGGATATCACACCTAATTCCTGCATTCTAGTCAGTTCCTCTCTAACTGGTGACATCAAGAGTAATGGAATGCGGCGAGGTGTGTACAATGCGAATGGTTTCGCTCCCTCTCTCAGCTTGATGTGGTACTCTCCCTGGATGACTCCTAGGCTACGAAATAGTTGTGGATATTTCTGTTTGTATTTCTCTTTTTCAGAAAGTTCATGAACTCGTGCAGCGAGATCAAGTGAATCTTTTGCTGGCCTACCTACTAGATGGGTTTCTAGGTGTTTGACTACATAGACATCCTGTGTTACAGATTTGTTCCCCTTGGCTAGGATTGTGGAGAATTTACCACACACGTCAAGCAGTATACCGCTTGGCCCATACACCACTTTGGATGAGGGACTGAGAACACATTTACTGCCCGGTAATGATTGATACAGTGTGTTTTTCGGGAACCACTGTCACATCTGCTCCAGTGTCAATCTTGAATGTAACCATTGTGTTTTCCAGAAATAAATTCACTTTCCATTTGTCGTCATTGTTTGGTGTATTTATTTCTCCTATAAATGCGTACTGCATACTACTATTTTCATCGGATTCGTTCTCGTGGGTTATTTCTCCTAAAAATGCGTACTGCATACTACTATTTTCATCCGATTTGTTCTCATGGGTTATTTCTCCTAAAGATGCGTACTGCATACTACTATCTTCATCCGATTCGTCCTCGTATGCTCCAACCGCGTTCACGCTAGGGCGTTTCCAGTAACAAAGGGATGAAAAATTTCCCCGTTTTTTGCACTTCCCACAAGTTTATGAAAAGGCTGAGCATTTTGCCTTTGGGTGATACGGAGAGCGTCCACAAGGACCACAAGTGTTACTCCTGTTTCCATGGTAACGATTGTGAAAGTTTCCGCATTGGAATGTTTGCTTAGACTTGGCACTGTCAGAAGATACCCGTTTCTTTTGCCACATCTTCTTTTTGTAACCTTGGCTACCAGTATTTACACTATCAACATTTCTGGTTGTAGCACCTGATGCTTCAAAGTTACTACGTAATTGTGGTTGTTGCTTTTTGACGGCTTCAGATTGTCGAGCTGAGTCATGGCTTTTTCTAGGGTTAGTTCAGGGTCAAGCTGCAACTTTTCACAAAGTTTTGCGTCTATCAAACCCACGACCAACTTGAAATTGTCCCTTATCATTTGATCATGAAGGCCACCGTAGCCACATTTTTCTGCGAAACAGTACAAAGAGGTGATAAAATTGTCCACTGCCTCACCTTCTTCTTGGCGGCGATTGTTAAATTTCGCTCGCTCGTAAATAGTATTCCGTTTTACGACGAAGTGTTGCTCAAATCGAGCTTTGACGGTTTCATAGTCTTTTGACTGTTCGCCAGTTAGATTGAAGGATGTTAGGATATCGTCCGCTTCGTCGCCCATGGAGTAAATCAATGTGTTTACCTGCTTCTCTTTGGAATCCTCTGCGAGTCCCGATGCTTGGAAAAATCTGTCGAATCTTCTTATCCATTTCGGCCATTCTTCAGGCTGGCGGAAATTCAGTTTCTCCGACGGGAGTAGTTGAAACGAGGCCATTTTTTAAAATGAGTTTTCTGTCTCTGTTTCGCTGAACTAACTGACACAAGTTGTTTCCAAAGTTTGCTTGGGTTAAAACAATCCCGATTCTGACACCATGTGGAGTTGTCAAGTAATTATAGTGCCGGATGGCAATGATGAACACGAAACACGTTTTATGGTACTGTATCAAGCGAAGCCATGTTATGTTCAACTCCCGGATGTTCCCAATACAGAGCTAGGCCCAACATACAGAGCAGGCTGCTTCATAGCCGCATATTAAGAGGCGCGCTGCAGGTATAGCATAGGCTGATACCACACTATCGACCAATCAAAATTTTTATATAGCAAACGGCTATCTGTACATGTATGTTAGTGAATATGGTGATGCCGCATGGATACATCATCCGCACGTAGACACTTCTGTACGGCATGATGTAACAAGGGATATCTGTACATATTAGGGTGTGTCCGAAATGATCGCAGCCAATTGGTCCGTGGAATACCACAACGACGCTTTTACAAGCCTTGAAGAAGACACATCTTCAGCAGAGTTGGAACAAATTATCTCGTAGGGTGCCTCGAAGTGTCCCCATCACACAATACAAAACATATTTTTCCCTCTGAACTACCGCCGATTTTATTCTTTTAAATATTTTAGGCCGTTTGTAATGTGCTTTTACTTGAGATAAAACAAAGAAGCATGCATCAGGTATGTGAGAAATGAAACACTGTGAGAGGCATTTAGAAGTTGTAAACTAGCAGACCAACGAATTATTATGGAAAACAACTTCTTTGTTTATTAGCTGGTGACGTTCCGCTGTTGACACTAACGGCGGTTTTGTTTATTAGCTGGTAACTCTCCGATGTAGTTTCTAACCAACGCTGTTAGTATCTACAGCGGAACGTCACCAGCTAATAAACAAAGAAATTGTTACCCATAATAATTCGTTTGGTTTAGAAATAAAGTAGCTAATTCATGCAACCTCGGTCTGGACTCGCGCTGCATTACACAATCTTGTCCATCGTGTACTCGCCTGGTACTGGCGTGTCTGGGTTAAATATTTAACCAGGGGGTCAAGGGCCCGGAGGCAGTCGCTAATGAGGTGGCTATATTAATGCTATATCTAAATGATAGCAAGAAGTTTTTCCGTTTACTGTTGTTTACTCTTGCATATCGCTCCAATTCTCTGAAAAGAGCCAAATTTCACATGTACAGTGATGGATTGTGAAACTTGGTATACAGGTATAACAATGTGTTTCAGTTGAAGATGCCAGACGGGGAGGGTATATAGATCTGTATTTATCGCTAATTACACACAACGGCGCATTCTTATGGTCTCCATCATGACTGTGGTGCAATGCATATTCCTACGAAGTAGGCTACAGATCGCAAATTGTCTGGTAATGAGTGAGTCAGTCCATCAGAATCCTTTCGTCGGCAAAATAAGGAGAACCGTTGACAGTAGAACCTTGATTTTTGGCATGAACAAGCAATAGGGCATTGTTACCAGCAAGTTCTGAGTTGACCGAATTCTGATTAAAATTTGATTTATAATTATTTTTTTTATTATTTATTGATGGCTCAGCGAGTACACTGTCATACCCATCGGGAACCCTTGGCTGTATGTTTCACTGTATATATAACACAGTGGTGGGATATGCCATCCGTAATTGTTTTTATGAAATAGGAAATGCTAATTTTCCATCATTTGTTAGTGCATTTATCTACACCGCTATGCCAGCCTCAATTCACACAATTCAGTATATTGTTATAGATATATGTAAACTGTGGCCTTTAACGTGTATCCTATTTCACATCCAAACATTTCATCACTGACTACATCAGGCTTCAAATTCAGGTCAAATTACCCACTGATGGTGAAATATTCTACATCAACCAATTAAGTCAGCCTGGTGCAATAACCCAGCAGAAGAAAGAAAGATGTGGTATCATCGTTCAGATTAGTCTGTGTGAGCGACAATGATAAAAGTTTACTGAGGGTGAAACAAAGCCATGATGGCATGCTTAAAGGGTCTTCTTTTGGTAGAATTTAACTAGATCATGATGTGAAAATATGATAACTTGAGTTTTTTTTGTACCTCTTGAATATTGACTATATATCACACTTGGATATAACTTAAACAAAAAATTTCAAATCTTGATCCATTGATTCCTTGATTAGGGGATACAGAATCACTGCCACGGAGTGTGTTGGTGTGTCACAGCAATGCAATTCCGATTCACACAACGAAGCTGAGGTGGTTTAACGTTTATCAATGAAGAAAATCACCGATCAACCGCCATAGAATATAACGTGAAACAAGAAAACCGGAATAGTACATTCATCAGATTGCCGATGCCCAAAATGTGTTGTCTCATATATCTAGATAACAACGTGATGTAGAGATGCTATTTATTCGTCTTTGTACCGGTTATGCTCAGGAGAATGACATAGAATCATTATTATCTTGTGCAGAGGTGTTGGTCTTGAGTTGAATTACCGTAAACTACATAAATGCTACCTTTCTACTATAGTACTATATATAAAAATTTGTTGTATTGTTGGGAAAATAATGTGATTCAAAAAGTTGTTTTGATCCTGGACAAGGGCACTGAAACCATTAAAGAGATGTAAATGTATTTATGTAAAGCTTGAAATCTACTGAACCTTTATTATTCAATCTGTTTTCTTTAGTTAACAAATTGTAAAATTAAATCGGCGATCGTTATTTAATTTTGGAATGAAGGCGCATTAGAAGACTGTTACCAACAAGTTCTGAGCTGACCTACTTTTGATGAAAATTGCTGGTGATTTTTGATGAAAATCACTGGTGATTCTGACTTGGGCGATGCCCATCTTAATATAGGCAGGATTTCAACTGGGGGTGGGGATTTCCAAGAGTTCAGTTCGCGTTCGAGTCCTAATGTCTACTCTACTTCGTAGGTCCTGTGACGTTAGTCACACTGCTCATGTATGGTAATAAGGCTACCAAATAGCTTAACATCGCCTTGATGTTATGTAAATTGTGCTCTGTCCACGATTATACATCCGATTCAGTTCATGCTTGCAAGCAGAAATAGAACAGAACAGTTTGTTCGTGGTTTTGTTCGTGGTAACCTCACACTGGGAACATTTTCTCTTGACTGTCAGTCGCCGCGACAGCAGCGAGGCTATTTTGTTGTGTCATGTGAGAGCGGCTTCGTCACATGACCGACAGCTGCCAGTTGATTGAATAACAGTTGGTAAATGTTCGGCAGAATGTTCGCGATCACCATACACTGAAGACAAAAACTTGTTTCAGAGCAAAAGATGTTCGCAATATCAAACAAGTTCGATCTCACGAACATTTGTTCCGAACATATGTTCTCTGTTTCTGGGCACCTCACACTGCAGACAAAACATGTTCTGAACAGTGTTTTTGTTCTAATACAACAAAATGTTCGTAGTGTGAGTTGGGCTTATATTACATAAGATGGTTGACCATGCAAATTATTGAAGAGTGGACCAGGATTGTTCTCAACATCAGTCGCCAGCATTAATAATCGATGTTGGCCATATTGTTCGAAATCTGTGTATTTGGGAAATACTTTAGTGTATATTCCATGGGAGAGGAGGGGGGGTCAAATATGCAGTTTCAGTGGACAATATACACCCACGTGACCGGGGAATATGTAGTTTTATCTCATTACAATTTATATAGGGAGACACTCTAATAAATATAATAAATGAATATATAGCCCTCCAAGATATCATAAACTGTGTTTCCCATCGTCTAGCAGAAAAAAAATCATGTCAAGTTCTGGCAAATTATCCAACTTCTGAAATATGAGAATCAAAACTTAGCAAGGTTATAGTTATGAATTACTCAATATGCTGATTGATAAGAGAAACAATTGTGTTAAAATATATGCGAGCAGAAATCATTGACATAGCATGAGCAGCAAACGCAGATAAGGCTACGCCAATATACGGCCCTTATTGTGTGTGTTGTCACCGACTGTTCAGCTGTTGTTGTTGTCACAGAATTGTGAAAGAATCATAAATGACAGCACGCACTCTTATCGTTTCACCAGAATAGTCCACCCCCTGGAGAACACGGAATATGATACTCTCAGCGATATCCGTCAGAGATTTACTCTTTTGTCCGTCTGTTTGTCGGAATCCCTTGATCATATATGCTGGTGGTTATGCTCACGGGTGCCCACATACAAGAGGTTTCAAAATGTCCGCTCTATGAAAGTAGTACCTTATACTGCTTCTTATAAGATATATGTGCCCCTTTCGTTGCCTTTCGTTTTACTATGTATAGCCCTGTATGGAACACGATCCAGTTAATAATCGACCTCTGACTACAGTCAGAATACACTAGGATATGGAATGTCAGATTTCGGATCAATATTTATGTTCGGAATGTGTTTTTTTTTCTGTTGACTCGTATAGTAGTTAGAGGGTTCCTCGTCAGTCTAGGCTATATGATTGGTTGAAAAGCGGTCACATGACCAAAATGCTAGTTCGATAGCAATGGCTAGTCGCAAGCGACTGCCAAAAACAGATCATTACACTGGCTCGTTTGAATGAGGCCGACATGTGACTTAAAGGAGAAGAAAACATATGACCAAAGTATACACTGAATGAAAGTTCTATCTCCACCGTATCCAAAAATGTAAGCAAATATTTTTTGCGATTTTTTCTACTCGATTAAATCGGCGTTCAACCTGCGCATCATTGTCTCTCAAGCGTGCCGCCATTCAGGCTAGGATCGTCTAAGCGTGTGACGTCACCGGGGCCTCGCCGCTCTCTAGCGGGGAAGGTGAAAATATAATGACATTGCATGGAGATATATTACAAACCAAGCCTTTCTTACATTGGAATGATTACAATTTGACAGGAATCGGAACCGCACATCAATATGACTGAAATAGTGTTGAAAGACTGATAAACTCACTTCAATTTCTTGCAGCAGCCTCACCGTGCAAAAGTTCTTCCCTGATGAGTTTGGAGTAAAATCCTGCCGACCGACGTTATGCACCCACTGTTTCAGTACATCTGATTAAATGTCACGGTCTTTGGCATCCTCCCCACAGCGCATGCTCCATTTCGCAGGCTCCATTACCATCCCTGCCACCAATGGCGGAAGTTGACCTTTACTACGTTGCTATGACGTATAGGGGAAACCAACCAACGCACGGTTCAGTTTGAATCCGGCCGAACAACTCCTTTAGTGTTGCATATGAGCGAACTACTTTTCATATGCTCTGTCCAGATAAACAGGGGAAATTATCTCCAGGTCACTCTTTTTAACGCTAGGTCAACAGAGGTATTATGCAGACTTGAAAAGTAATCGAAATGCTCGGTAAACATCTATTTTACTATATATGATGTCACGTCCGGCGATGTGCGCGAAGGCCCCGAATACGGTCCAAAAATCTGACTGGTGGCTGGGGTGTTATTAGACCCCCAGCGAGGTGGTTGGGTCTTTGGAAGGTTTTTATTCCCGGTTCTGTTAGAACAGCCAAACGCCACACACTGCGGCATGATGCCCGTGTATTTGCGGAATATTGGCACACTACCTCTATCAAATTATAACGGTATACATAATATAGACAGCAGTAGTAGGTAAAACACAGGAGCCCTCTACTTGACCTTTAAAATTTGCATATTTGGGGCGGTCAGGTGAGAGGTCACAGAGGTCATTGAGTGCACTAGCCAATCAGAAGCGAGTATTTTGACCTCTAACCAAAAAGCTACCTCCAACACAGGAGAGTTCCAATGTATTCCTCCGCGGTGATGCGGTCATGTCTGGCGGTAATTCGGTCGCGGGAAAAAGCTTCCGCGGAGAAAAAGTAGTCCCTAGATAAAATGGTCCGATTGGGTCGAGTGAGGTATCAAAGTGAAGCATTCGCGAAGGGGCATCTGATGGGCTGGGTGTGGGGTTGAAATATCGGCATTCTGCGCATGCGCGGTGGCCAAAGGGTATGGAAATAGACGTTTTGGGATGTAGGGGAGCCCCTAATGGTCCAATGGGGTCATATGAGGTATCAATGTGAAGCATTCGTGAAGGGGCATCTGATGGGCTGGGTGTGGTGTTGAAATATCGGCATTCTGCGCATGCGCGGTGGCCAAAGGGTATGAAAATAGACGTTTTGGAGCTAGGGGAGCCCCTAATGGGCCGATGGAGTTGTATGAGGTATCAATGTGAAGCCTATGTGAGGGGGCATCTGACTGGACTAGCGACTCGGGCGTTGTCACCATTCTGCGCATGCGCAGACAGGGAATTGTTTGAAAAGGGTATGGAAATAGACGTTTTGGGAACTAGGGAAGCCCCTAATGGGCCGATGGAGTTGTATGAGGTATCAGTGTGAAGCATTCGTGAAGGGGCATCTGACTGGACTAGCGACTCGGGCGTTGTCACCATTCTGCGCATGCGCACACAGGGAATTGTGGGAAAAGGGTATGGAAATAGACGTTTTGGGATCTAGGTGAGCCCCTAATGATCCAATGGGGTCATATGAGGTATCAGTGTGAAGCATTCGTGAAGGGGCATCTGATGGGCTGGGTGTGGGATTGAAATATCGGCATTCTGCGCATGCGCGGTGGCCAAAGGGTATGAAAATAGACGTTTTGGAGCTAGGGGAGTCCCTAATGGACCAATGGGGTCATATGAGGTATCAAAGTGAAGCATTCGTGAAGGAGCATCTGATGGGCTGGGTGTGGGGTTGAAATATCTGCATTCTGCGCATGCGCGGTGGCCAAAGGGTATGAAAATAGACGTTTTGGGATCTAGGGGAGCCCCTAATGGGCCGATGGAGTTGTATGAGGTATCCATGTGAAGCCTATGTGAAGGGGCATCCAGTCAATGAGGTGGGTGCATGTAAAATTTTACCTGAAAAAAAAAACGGAACACGGACTTTATCGAAAAATCCGGGAAAATGGCTATATGGGGTATGGGGGTATATAGGTCCCCGGGCTTAACGGGGCTTGCCTATCAATAGAGTTATCTCCCCCTAGTTCCAGGGTGGGTGTATGTAAAAATTTTCTGAAAAAATACGCAACACGGACTTTATCCTAAATCACGGGAAAATGCCTATATGGGGTATGGGGGTATAGGACCATCCTGGGAAACCTACTTCTCGACATTTGCGGTATAGGTTGTGGGGTCTCGTTTTCTTAGTCTCGTCAAGACAAACATGATAGGAAGTGTCGCGGAGCGAATCGTTGAACTTTTTGAAAAAAGTCACCGAGACCCATATAGACCTATATAGTCCCATACTGGGGGTATAGGACCGATGTTTGTCCCTCTGGGAAACCTACTTCTATACATTTGCGGTAGGGTTGTTTGGATTTGTTTTCTTAGTCTCGTCATTTAGAACACGATAGGAAGTGTCCCGGAGCGAAACGGTGAAATTTTTGAAAAAAGTCACCGAGACCCATATAGACCCATATAGGCCCATACTGGGGTATAGGACCGATGTTTGTCCCACTGGGAAACCTACTTCTATACATTTGCGGTATGGTTGTTTGGATTTGTTTTCTTAGTCTCGGCATTTAGAACATGATAGGAAGTGTCCCGGAGCGAAACGGTGAAATTTTTTAAAAAAGTCACCGAGACCCATATAGACCCATATAGTCGCATGCTATCAATGTCACGTTAAACACCAAAATAACAGCTACAGAAATACTAGACGCTCTACAATTATTAGGCAATAATAAGAGCCCAGGCGAAGATGAAATCAGTAATGAGCTTCTTAAATGTGTCCTATCATTCGCCACTGATCATACGACCCATCTATTTAACTTAATTCTTGACACAGGCCATTTTCCGGAAGCATGGCGTACATCTACCATATTACCGCTACATAAAAAAGGCAGCAAGTCCGATCCAGATAATTACAGGGGAATAGCCTTCGGTAACTCTCTTGGAAAACTTTTCACTAAAATTTTAAACAGACGCATTGCCGATCACCTAACCGACATTGAAGGGATAAGCCCTAACCAGACTGGATTTCGACAGGGTTATCGATCAACTGATAATATATTCACTTTAAGAACGATCATCGAAAAATATGCTAACCATAAGAAGCCACTTTATACCTGTTTTATAGATTTTCGTAAAGCATTCGATTCGGTGGACAGAAATATATTGTTTACAAAACTTAGAGAAAAGGGTATTACAGGCAAAGTCTTGGACCTAATAACAACACTATATTGTGATATGTCGTACCGTATTAAGGTAAATAATCAGGTGTCTATGCCATTTAGAAGTGAGGTTGGAGTGAGACAAGGTTGCAGTCTTTCTCCAACACTATTCAGTATATTTATTGACGACATAACAAAACGTTTCGACGAGAGATCTGTACCAGTTAATCTAAATAACTATATGCTTTCGCACCTGCTCTTTGCAGACGATCTGCTATTGTTGTCCGAATCCCAAACTGACTTACAAGTGTCGCTTAATCAATTACATAAATATTGTGAAGATAACGGTTTGGAGGTAAACCTCTCCAAAACCAAAGTCGTTATATTTAAGAAGGGTCCTTTCAATAGCCCCTACAACATCCAGTGGACTTTTGGAAACTCTATCTTGGACATAGCTACCGAATATACATATTTGGGCGTGGTATTTTCTCGAACAGGACATTTCAGACAGAATATTTTACATTTGAGTCAAAAGGGTTCTAGAGCATCATACGCTCTTATTAATAATCTAAATGATAAAAATGTGCCGGTTAGAACCGCATGCCTACTTTATCAGTCTCTTGTGAAACCTGTTCTTCTATATGCATCGGAGATCTGGGGGGTGGATGCTCTTCTTTACAAAATTTTTGACACTACCCCTTTTGAAAAGGTCCAAAACAAATATCATAAACGGCTATTACAAGTGAATAAGGGTACACACAACTGGGGCGTTCGAGCCGAATTGGGTATCAAGCCCCTTATATATGATATTGCCATGAGGTCCGTTAAGTACCTCAAATATATACGACAAGAGGGTGATAGACTTACTCACCACGCATTACAGGAACAAATTGCATTGTCTAACAAGAAAGTTGGTTGGCTATTTAAACTCAAACACTTTTTGCAAGTTAAATTAAATATTTGCGACGTGGAAAGCGTACATTGCAGTTTTCTTCAGTCCTCATTATATAATTATGTTAATAAACTATTCACACTATCAGTCCAAGATCAACTGCAGCCAGGCGTTAATAACAAGATGCGGTCGTATCGTCTCTTTAAATTTAACATCTCATACGAACCATATTGATCATTGTGTAGGTCTTTAGAAGTGAGAAAATGTTTTTCAAAATTCAGATTGAGCGACCACAAGTTAGCAATAGAAGTCGGTAGACATACAAGACCAAAAACTCCGGTCGAACTACGGCTATGTAGTACATGTCTCACTGTTGAGGATGAAATCCACTTCGTGATGTTTTGTAATAAATTTACGTCAAGTAGAGTCATATTATTTGAGGCAATTACATCACTTTATCCAGCATTCGCGAATTGGACACATAATGAAAAGTTTGTTTTTATAATGTCTTGCCAGGACACAAGACTGACTGGGCAAATCTGCTCTACCATCTATATGTGGTTTAATGAACAAAGCAAAACTTAAGGTCCAGTGTTTTGCGTACGTACGGTAGTTATATTACTATATGTATATATACTTCTAGTCATATTATGAGTATTATGATCATATTGTTATATTGCTGTTCAACTGTTAAATGTGGTCATCTTCATTTCATGTTTTGTACTCTGCTGCATTGCTGGTGTCTGTACAACATCAACTTGAGACACGGGGACCAGCCCATTGAGAGATGTATGGCTTCAGATGGGGTCCACTTAACCGCGAAAGGCACCAGTCTTCTGGCGATGAACTTTCGCAGTGTTATCCATGCTGCTCTTAACATCAAAGGATTTTCACCTGGAAAAGCCCAACGTAAAAATCAACGGCAGAAGAGGCTTGCTAGTCGTCCAAGCCTTCGTCAGGATGTTTTTGTTCGAGATACGGAATATGATTCCTTTAGAATGGATGATAACAACGTATCAATGGGATACTCTGGCCAGCGCGGTCATAGACGACGATCTGGTATCTACGCCCAACAAGAGGCAAGCAATGATTATCGTGATACAGATTACTCTGTTAAAGACTGGGGAAAGTCTTCACATGGATCTACCCAAAAGCCCGAATATGGCAACTTCTGGAGTAATAGATACAATTATCAATATTACTAACTGATTTAATAATATCATTTTTATAGGTGTAATTCATCACCATCAAACTTACATGAAAACCTAACTATGTGTGTCCCACTTAAATCTTCAAGTTCAAACAATGGAACCTCACCATTGATAAATATAAACCAACTAAAAGTGACGAGTTGGAATGTTCACGGGTTAATTTCAAAAGAATTCAATAAATTAAACGATCCAGATTTCATCAAATGTATCAATGACTATCATATTATAGGTCTCTCTGAAACACATACTGGTCCTGATCATGACTTAGACATTCCCGGATATCGGGTAGTCATGGTAGTAGAGAGAGAGAGAGAATTAGGGTAGTACCACTCATTGGCCCTAAACGACGAACGTCTAACATACATCATGGTGGATTAGCCATTTACGTTAGAGATGACCTTCGATCAAGTATTCGCTTTTTGGAACATACAACTAATCACTATATATGGCTTGAGCTTAATGCTGACAATTTTGGTCTAGATAAAAGTGTATATCTATGTTTTGCTTATATCCCTCCT
The DNA here is from genome assembly GCA_036873755.1 of Hanleya hanleyi. NCBI lineage: Eukaryota > Metazoa > Mollusca > Polyplacophora > Lepidopleurida > Hanleyidae > Hanleya > Hanleya hanleyi. The sequence continues at coordinate 9,022 of JAVTVY010003977.1, read as the reverse complement.
GAGAATTCTCCTTTTTGTCCAATATCTGATATTAGTATTATACAAATGATTGAGTCGGATATAGCTAGACTATCAAATTTGGGATACGTGATACTTACTGGTGATTTAAATGCCCGCACAGGTTCGGGCCTTGACTTTGTGTCTAATGATGATTCTAATCATCTGCCCCTATACGACACTTATGTCGAAGATGATGCAACTTTACGTCGTTACAACAGTGATAAGATACAGGATCAACGTGGCAAACAACTACTAGATCTGTGCATATCCGCACAGATGAGACTTTTAAACGGCAGAACAGTCGGTGACACAATTGGACGCTTCACCTGTCATCAACCAGGTGGCAGCAGTGTTGTAGATTATACTGTCGTATCAGATACTTTGCTAAAATTAATATCGTATTTTCATGTACACAGGTTTACAGGTTATCTGTCCGATCACTGTCAATTATCATTTATGCTACGCGTAAATTATCATATAAAGATTTTGAAGAATGACCTAAAGCCTATGCCTTCTAGATACATATGGTCAGAGGACTCACTTCACAAATACCAAGATGCTTTATGTTCGCATCCAGTTCAAAATGCTATTGATAAATTTCTTGAAAACAGATACTCCCAAGAGCAGGTTGACTGTGCAGCAAATTATTTTAACAATATCCTTAAAACTGCTGGGGACATAGCCTTGAAATGCATTAAGTCTAATAGAGCCAGAAAAACTCGTATAATTACTAAAAAGAAACCAAGGTGGTATGATAAAACTTTGCAAAGTCTTAAAAGTAGCACAAAGTACAAAGCGTATCTATTATCTATATATCCAAAGGTACCATGTGTTAGATCTTCGTACTTTAAATCTCTAAAAGATCTTAGAAAAGCAAGGAAATATAAAAGGAGAAAATATAGAAACAAGCTTATTAACAATCTAGACAATTTAGTCGACGATAAGCCGAAAGAATTTTGGAAAATATTGGAAGAACTTAAAGAGAATGACAATCCAAAAAAGGAAGATACAGAAAATGTATCACCAGATGAATGGTTAAAACATTTTGAGAAATTAAATGTAAAAAGTAACTTCAGCTCAACTGGGAATTTTATTGATACAAATTTACAACATCTAGAACAGCAAACTAATTTCAGTGAGTTAGACTATAGAATAAAAGAAAATGAAATTAGTAAGGCAATTAAAGGACTCAAAACACAAAAAGCATGTGGCCTAGATGGTATCTGTAACGAAATGCTGAAATATGGCTATACCAGTCTTGGTTCATGCATTCAAAAAGTGGAACATCTCCAAAATCATTCTGTCTTGGTGATGCCCAAATAGAAACAGTACAGTCGTACACATATTTAGGAATTACATTTAACCCATCTGGAACGTGGAAATTGGCCAAAGTTCAACTGAATGGCAAGGCATCTAAGGCATTCTTCAAAATTCGAAAAAAAAATTCATGTAACCGTCCTGGAATCTCCACTTCTTTGCATATATTTGATCATACTATTAAGCCTATTTTACTCTACTGTTCAGAAATATGGGGATCATCCATTGTCACAAAATTGAGTAAAAAATCATTTTTAGATAACTATATTAAGAATGAACCACTTGAAAGACTTAACTTGAAGTACTGTAAATACATTCTGGGGGTCAACTCCAAATGTACAAATTGTGCTGTGTTAGGTGAACTCGGTCGACGTCCTATGCTAATTGATGTTATTTGTTCAATGCTTAAATATTGGCGTCGCTTATTTGAAATGCCTGATGATACGTTATTAAAGAAAGCTTTTGATTTTTCTATCAAATTGGACACCCAAGGGAAAAAGACCTGGGTAACGGGTATTAAAGGTATATTGTCATTCTTAAATCTAAGTCATTTATACGAACAGAAAAAAAGTTTATCTGTTGGTAGCTTAGTTTCCAAAGCTGCAAGAAATTTCTCTTCTGCATTTTGTAATTGGTGGAATGAACAACTGTTTACCGACCGTCCCAACGTAGCGTATGGTAACAAACTCAGAACATATAGAACCTTCAAGCTAAATTTTGTGCTGGAACCTTACTTATCTATTCTGAATCGAGATCATCGCAGTGACTTATGTAAGCTACGAACAAGTAGCCATGACCTTCAGATTGAGAAAGGTAGATTTGCCACAAAGTACCAGCAGATAAGCGTTTATATACTCTTTGCAATGCTGGTAAGGTTGAAGATGAATTCCATTTTTTAATGGAATGTAATAAATATGATAATTTTCGGGACATATTTCTATTTAAATGTGATAGCATGAATGCTAACTTTTCTCAACTCGATATTTCAAACAAATTTATTTGGCTCTTATCGTGCGAGGATCCAATTATTGTGAAAAGTTTAGGTAAGTTTGTTCATGATTGTATGAGCGCACGTAGCAATATGATTGATGGTTCGGCATCTAAACATGACAAATGTGTTACTGGTACAGGAATAACAGATGTTAGCTAATATACGTTTTTAGCGTTACACACAGATACTAGTCAGTAAGATCATAATTTATTGTAAAGTGCCAGCGAAATCGCTGCTCCTGGCATTATTGTTCCTTGTATCACGACTGCTATTTTTCCGCAAATCAAATTATTTCTAATCAACTAGGTTATTCTATATGTATATATACTTAATTATCTACGCTTGATTGTATATCTGCTCGATAACGGGCGCTGTGATCAGCAAATAAAGAACCTTGAACCTTGAACCTCACAGCACGATAGTTGAGCTATAAATGTTGAGTGGTTCCAATTGATTGTATATTAATATGTACTCCTATGCGGAGGTGCTCCTATATAGAGGAGGGATTTACCTACTGAACTGAACTGAACTGAACATGGTTCGCCTGTAGTAGGCTTACAGTCGGTCTCCATTCAATACAGTCGATTTTTTAAATCATATTTTGATCAACTTCAAATTTATTTTGAAGCAATTTGGCATTTATTTATTGTCCTTGAAAATATACCTATCTTACTTCCTCACTGGACATGGAGAATTTTGGTATCAGTTCCAATAAGTGTAGGAAATGTACCGTATTATATATTTAACACCTACTCCAGCAAAGAATGTGTGATGGTTACCCGAGAATAACTCCCTCGGACGTGACGGTAGTGAACATGATTTTCGTTTGAAAGTGAAACGGGTGAAAGTTATTGTTTTGTGCTGTAAAAATGCTGAAGTTTCATATCATGCGAAATGGTAATTGTCAATTGCTCTAAACTGGATTTATTCAAGTTTGAAAACGGTCGAATGTGCTCTTTCGACATTTTAGGGACATTTTCTGAAGGGATTTCCCTTCATATATAAAATATGACACCTCAAACCAAAACAATTTGTGTGTATTTATTATCACAATAGTTAGTGTTACAATCGGTTGAAATATCATTCTGGTTTGAGGGGTCATATTTCATCACAATTAAAAATTGTGCAAATGCTTCGCTTGTATTCTACCAGAAACGTTATGTGAGCAAGTAAAAATGCTTTACAAGTAGACGTCGTCGTAGTCCAGTTGTTAGGCTGCTCGCTTTCAAAAACAGTGTGGTGACCAGTTTGTTGATCTATGAGTTCGATTCACAATTGGATCAGAAAAATTTACTTCCTATTTTCTTATTCTTTCTTTCTAATATTTAACATTTGGATTTATTTATGTTATGTGAAACAATCTTCAGTGATATTCAGTTAATAAAATATAGATATAACTGTGTATACACATTTCTGCATTCACTGCTACAACTCGACCCTTATTGCAGCACACTCATAACATGTCCAAGTCACCGTGGCTGAATGGGTTTATTTTCATGGGTCAGCAATACTTCCTATGTATAAAAAACGAGGGAATCTTCATGTGTATTTTCCTGAACTGTTCTCGTTATATTTAAGAATCATTATAGTTCTCACAATGAAGAGTAATGTACCATTCAACAAGTCGAAGTGTGAGTGTTGTCACAAGAATACGCGTTCAGGCCAGACCAGAAAAATATCTGGTTCACAGTTAGAGTGGGTAAAACGCAGGAGTGACTTTGAAGTCAACACTGAGGGAGTATTATGCCCTCAGTGTAGGGCTATATACTATGTAGATTTTAAATCTGCGAATGATGAGACCATCGAAGCGCCTACAGCCGTAGCCGATGATGACCAGCCCGAGGCTGGGTCAAGTTCCCGTTGTGTCATACTACCAGATATTCTACGGCAAGTTCGATTTGCAACATTACAATGACGCAGCTCGTTAAAAGAAGTTACTTTTGAAACAGCAATAATTTCACATAATCGCAAATTATTTAACTAAATGACGGTTGCGAGTTAATATATGATACATTGAGTAATAACTAATCCTTTTGTGTTGTTTGAAAATGGGGGTAAAAATGGAATTTCGATCGAAACGAATAATTCTGTACGACTGGCCTACAAAAACGTTACTGTCAAGGAAACCTGTTCATTTAACAAGCTCTGAATGAGCGCAAAGACCTCCGTCGAGGCAACAGGGTCAGTAGGGGAATAGTACATCACTGAATAACATAGGGCCGGATGCCAAGCTCAATTTTGCATTTGTTGACGTGAACTTCACCAATGGTAATTAACGTGAGGTTCCCCATTAGCATGTCCAGCTAGGGATGTGGAAGTCACATTCCCCGCAAATAATATTTCTTTGATTTCACGTGCTTGAAATATTGGGGTATGGAATAGAGTATATTGATGGAAAACCTGGAATACTGCTTGAGACATTAGGCCCCTTCCCACCCACACCTCCCCATGAGAGGACACCCCCACCCAAATCAACACGTTAGCGGCAGAAATGAGATCCTGTGTGCCTAGTTTTACCAACTTGCTTGTGATTTTATGCTATAGGCCCTATACATCAACACTTCATATTTTGTATGTGTACAGTATAGCATCCTCATTGACAGAATCCTCTACAAAACACATCTGATTTTACCGACACTTCGTTCTGATCTGTCTCAGCATCATGTGTGGATTCAATGGGCTCGGAATAATTTTGTATACTGGTGGTTACAGGTCACCTTCACCATAATGTATCAATTACCATGGACTTGTACATGTATCACATTCATATTGAATGGTGATGGCTGATGAGAATATTGCCAATATGGAACAAATGGCTGGATTCCAGCGAATAAAAGTTCATGTTAATCATAAACAACATACAATTAATAATACTATCAAATAATTATGTATATTCCTTGTCGACATCAATATAATACAGACAATATTATGACTGAATCAGGGTAACAGATATCCAAGGGTATATATGTCTACACTAAACTGAAAGAGATCCATGATGCGTATTATATTATGTTGTAAAACTTCACTTGCTAATCTCGATTATGTTGCTTATTGTGAAAATAAATGAAGTTATGAAAATAAATTTAGTATGATTGCCCAGTATCCTCAAATTAGAAATATCTTCAGCAGCTAAAGTTAAGCCAATCATAACAATATATAACACCATGGTACTCAAGAAATGAAGTCTTTGTTTCTAGAAGCTAAATCATTTCCGACACATTCAAGTCCTCACCTGGTCAAGGGAGATAATTTTGTAAAAAAAAACAAAAAAAAAACAAAGATAGATCCACACTGGCGCAGACCAGAAAGTTGTATGACCTTTGATGATATTTGTGGAGCATGCTGCAGGACTTCAACTTTCATGAATCTGATATTATCCACACAACCCATTCTACAGGATATTTTTGCCATAGCACCGATAAACTAGATCCCTTCATTTATGTGGTCTAGATCCAGGGGCTATTGGGGGCTGCAGGTTTTGTAAAAGTTAGATTCAATTATTCTGAGAGAAGGAATGAAGTCTGGCATGGTTGTTTTGAGGTAAAACTGGGCATCCTTAAAAATGTCTGACCGATTGACACATGTATCACTCTGCCGGTCATCATTACATGCGTAATGTTTATTTCCTGAGGAATCAGGGGGGGGGAGGGGGGGTTGTGGCCAATCACTGACTCTGATGCTTATGTGCTTCATGACCTACGTGACAGGTTTATGGACTTTACAACATGTTGGCAGAAGATTATTGTATCTTACATCAAGTTCATGGCTGGAACTATGAAATAAATTTAAAGGTAAACATATGCCAAAGCATTGTACATGTATATGTGCTATGTCGCTGTAAATTGCAGGATTAGTGGTCTGTGGACTGCGTGGTACAGTTACGGGCAGCGGCACGTGTCTGCATAAGTTTTTCAGTGCTCTCCAGGTAAATGCCATGACTGGAAATATGAAATTAATTCAAAAGTAAACATGCCATATATGACATTGTACATGTATAAGCTTATACATGTGACATGTTGCTGTGAATCACACGTTTTTTGGCTTGTGAACTACATGATACTGTTATGGCAGCAGCACATGTTTGCAGAAGTTTACTGATGGTTTTCCAGTCCGAAACAGGCAGGGAAATATGAATTTGACCCAAAAATCAACCGGACTATTACACAAAAATACTACAATATAGTACATGTTTGTGTTGAAGTTTCACACAATTTGAATTTCACAGACTACGTGACAGGTTTATAATGTACGACACATGTTGGCGGAACTTTATTGATTGTTTTCCAGTCCGAAACAGGCAGGAAAATATGAATTCGCAGAAAAAAGCAAACCTGCATTTTACATAACAAAGACATACATTTGGTACATGTGCTGCGCGCGTTGATAAATCGCACAATTTTGATTTGGCAGACTACGTGAAAGTCTCATGGACTACGGGACATGTTGGCGGAAGTTTTCCAATGCATTCCCAGTCCCAAGCAAGGAAGGAAATATGAATTTGACCCAAAAATCAACATGACTATTACACAAAAATGCTACAATATTGTACATGTTGTTTGCGTTGAATTTTTGCACAATTTGGATTTCAAGGACTACGTGACAGGTTTATCATCTACACCACATGTTATCAAAACTTTGCTAATGGTTTTTTAATCTGAAACAGGCAGGGAAATACGAATTTGCAGAAAAAAGCAAACCTGCATTTTACATAATAAATACATGAATTTGGTACATGTGCTGCACGTTGATAAATCGCACAATTTTGATTTGGCAGACCACGTAAAAGTCTTATGGGCTACGGGACATGCTGGTGGAAGTTTTAATGCATTTCCAGTCTCAATCAAGCATGGAAATATAAATTTGACCCAAAAGTAAACATGAATTTTGAATAAAAACAAAAAAAAATAGCACATGTTGTTTGCGTTGAATTTTCATACAATTTGGGTTTCACAGACTATGAGACAGGTTTGCCATCTACGTTATATATCAGTGGAAGATTACGGAAACTTTTTCCGGGCCCAAACATGCAGCAAAATAAAAAATAAACGAAAAATAAAACATGCATTTTACAGTTTTACACAACATTATATGGACCACGCTCCCTTTGTTCGGGTATTGATTTAACGACTAATTGGCTATAGTTCGATGGAACGAGACTATCTGCGTTAGAACATATGTCATAGAACATGTTCGCATAGATCTGGAGTAATGAAACACTCTTGGAAACAAGAAATGACTCAAAATACAAACCCGGAAATGGAAAACAACAACATGTCTTGGTTTGCGCGACCTTGGTGACCTTCTCCACCGTAAATTTTATTTCGGGAAATAGAGCCTAATAACGTGTTTGCTGGTGGAAAGGGAATATTTCCTGCCTCCTAGATTTTCACAAATGGTTCCAAAAGGTTTCAAAAAGTTTCAATTTGGAATGGAGTCTATCGGGGGAGAGAAGAAGTGAAAAATCGCATTGTCCGTCTCTCCAAGCTGGAGGGCCGCCGCAAGACGGTACATTTTCGGAAAATTTATGACCTACCCCAAGGTTCTTAGCGTGACATCATAGTAATGGCAGTATGTGTAATCAGTAGTGTACCATAGTAATGTCAGTATGTGTATCAGGTCAGGGCATTTGCAGCATTTCTGTTCTTCATTCACTACATACATGGAGCTATAATTCGATTTATAGCTCCATGCTACATAGTACTGTTCACACTCCCTATGATATGTACTTTGTTGCTAACATTATGCAAGTTTTGTTGTTAAATAAATAAAACTGAACGTTGAACTTGTAGGCCTACTCGTTTGAAGCAGCAGACATTATAAATTTAGTTGACCTAGATTCTGCATTGAAGATCAACCATTGAAACGCGGAAAAGAACGTCAATTATACCGTATTTTCGCCTGCATGTTGTCTGATCGTACTATTCTTGTTTATCTGATGATGCTAAACAATAATGATCTTGTGAACTTTGGGATAGGTCATAAATTTTCTGAAGATGTACCATTTTGCATGTTCAATCTCTCGGTGGATGCAGGACAGAACCGGCTAGCTCTGGTTTCGAGATTGAGGTGGAACCCGACTACAGAAGCAAGGCCCACTGCAATGCATTGCAATGGGGAACCCCATTATTTCAATTGTGTCCAAAGAAAAAGTGTAAGATTTCGTCGGGAACCATGACGATCCCTATTGGAAATACTATGAGTCGTGGGTTCCCCATATGACAATTATTTGGCGGGAGATTTCACGTTGCGTTCCTAGACCTCCGTCTGATCGACGGAGGTAAAAATAGAACGTACCAAAATAGCACAGAGTCGACTGTGCATTTGACGTCATAAAGGGCAGCTGACCCGGCCTGGACAATAGATATACACACGCCAGTATCCGAGGGAGTTATTCTCGAGTAACCATCACACATTCTTTTCAACAACGCCCATTCTATAACACTGGTGAATATACAGAAACTTTTAAAATGAACTCTCAATCTTCAAGCCACATATAACGGGGAGTAGATAAATTGGAGATGCTTTCCTGGCTCTGATAAATTTAATCAGTCATTTGTATTAGTGCAAAATAACAGTGTATATTCGACTTCTGCATTTGAATGTTAAACGGTGAGCCAGCCGATAGACGAAGGATGTACCATGTCTCACTATTTAGGATATGACAGATGTGCTGGGACACCTACTCCGTCAGCTGTGTCCCAAGTTGCGCGCCAA
>JAVTVY010003976.1:0-38991 GCA_036873755.1 Hanleya hanleyi | reverse complement strand
AAATCGAATGATATTCCCACAATCTCAAATGTCAAGGGATTATGAAAGTATAATTATCACTTCTGTATCTACAGCCATTCACTCCAATTGGTGTTTTTTATTTATTTACTTATCAAACGTATATATATTTATGAAAGATCGTTTTATTATTATTATTAAATAGTATATAATTTAGATAATTTATTTGCGTGAAGTTTGTGCCAACATTTGGCTAAAAACGCATACATAGAATGAATAAAACTGAACATACAAATACAGACATTAAGACACATTGGAACAAATGGTTAAACGTGTATATATGAAATAGAGACTCATCCAGTCTAACCTGTAGGTGCTCAAGCAACAAATGCCACGCGAGAGCGAGCAGGGCATGTACAGCCGTCCCCCCTGCCCGAGGCCTCGCTTGCAGGCTAGGTTCGTTCAGCCGATGTCCGTGATAGATTCTCCTTGTCCGATTTCTTTGCCGTCACATTCTGATTGTTCTTACGTTTGATAGTTGGAATAGCTGTTCTCTTTAGTTTTGGTTTGTACCCGAATTCAACTGCTACGCTGTAGATGTCCTCGAATGACGTCTTTCTGTCAAATGTGCCGAGCAAATTATACGAGTACTGGCTCGGGCCCTCTTTCCACACTCTCCTGTTGCGTACAAATTTCGTCCAATTTGCAGCGATTTTCTCGTCTTTGGGCCACAAATGAATACTAACACCGTCATCTGTAGTAAAACTGCAACCGCCCACTACACAACGTCGCGGCATATTTAAAAAATGATGCCCCGATACTCCGAAAATCTCCAGAAATCAGCAGCTACATACGACTGTGGTATACGGCTTTAACATAGAGAATACAAGATGGTTCCCTCCGTGACGTCACAGCTGGAATTGACAGGAGAGCGATTTGCACCTTTCAAACGGCAATATATCGCCAACCAGGCTGCACAAAATTATGAAAAAAATATCATTATTTTCAGAATCGAAAGGACTATTTTTTTTATATTTTTGACCTCATAGCGTTTGGGATGACCTTTAAAATAACAATAAAGGATCTCTTATACAAAGATATCGCCCGTTTTTCACATAAAACTTACGAAGAGAGAAATTCAATCATCCGGAGAAAATGTTAGCATTTTTTCTTAATTTTTTAATCAATATGACGATGACGCTCTATTCGCTTTCTTAATATTTCATACAGCATATTAGTTCACGTTGCTTTTATTTTGTAAAACAAAATTCCCGCGTCGAGTGCTTTATTGTATCTTAAATAAGGAACAATTTCAAAGCGATTCATTCTGAATTGAAAACGATATGCTGTTTTATAAATATATATAGACACTTATATAAAACGAATGAAAAAAACGATTGAAAATGTTGTCTTGGTGTTAACTTTTTAAAATATACCAGCAGATAATAACGAGAGTATGCAAGTTCTGCACAGAAACGGATAACGAGTATTTTAATAAAAAAAATATCTGCACATTTGACAAAATTAGATTGCCCTATATGCGTATTGCATTAAAAAGAACTTGTTTCAAAAAACAACTATATTAATTATTACAGATAGCTTACATCTTCAAAATTAGTCGCATAGCATCAGATGTAGCTGAAGAGTTCATTCATTAGAAATTATGTATATTGATGCACGAGGAAGAGATTTAAAATTAAATTAAATGACAGCATGTTTCGAACAAAATATTCCGATAATTGATGCTCCCCGGGCATGCGCACTTGAGAAAAAGTCCTGAGAATTCCAGAAAAGTCGCCACACGGTTAAAACTAAAGTGTTGAAACTTACTCGTAAAGTGTTGAAATAACCCTTTAAGTGTGTCCACAGGGACTGCTCTTTAAGTGTTGTCCCTGTGAACACACTTGAAGGGTTCTTTCAACACTTTACGAGTAAGTTTCAACACTTTAGTTTTAAGCGTACAGTCGCCGCGCGCCGTGGTTCATCCGGCGAGTGGCGCGCGGCGAGTTTTTCCAGGTTAAGAGATAGAGCGAAACTCGCCGTGTTTTACGGCGGGTGGCGACTGGCGAGTTTTTGCAGGTTAAGAGAAAGCAGAAAGTCGCCAATCGCCGCGCGCCGGAGAGGTCCACGGCGCGTGGCGTGTGGCGAGTTTCACTACAGTCAAAAGTCGCCAGTCGCCGTGCGCCGTGGTTCATCCAGCGAGTGGCGCGCGGCGAGTTTTTCCAGGTTAAGAGATAGAGCGAAACTCGCCGTGTTTTACGGCGCGTGGCGACTGGCGAGTTTTTGCAGGTTAAGAGATAGCAGAAAGTCGCCAGTCGCCGCGCGCCGGAGAGGTCCACGGCGCGTGGCGAGTGGCGAGTTTCACTACAGTCAAAAGTCGCCAGTCGCCGCGCGCCGTGGTTCATCCAGCGAGTGGCGCGCGTCGAGTTTTTCCAGGTTAAGAGATAGAGCGAAACTCGCCGTGTTTTACGGCGGGTGGCGACTGGCGAGTTTTTGCAGGTTAAGAGCTAGCAGAAAGTCGCCAGTCGCCGCGTCGGAGAGGTCCACGGCGCGTGGCGAGTGGCGAGTTTCACTACAGTCAAAGTCGCCAGTCGCCGTGCGCCGTGGTTCATCCAGCGAGTGGCGCGCGGCGAGTTTTTCCAGGTTAAAAGATAGAGCGAAACTCGCCGTGTTTTACGGCGGGTGGCGGCTGGCGAGTTTTTGCAGGTTAAGAGATAGCTGTGTCGCCAGTCGCCGCGCGCCGGAGAGGTCCACGGCGCGTGGCGAGTGGCGAGTTTCTAAAAGTCGCCACCGCAAACTTGGCCCAAATAGAACACCATAGTAGAGTGGTATCCTAAAATATATATTAAAGTGATAGAATAGAAGCGTGGCTAGCGCCGGAAAGACATTTGGTCGAGAAGTTGCTGCACCTTCAAAGACTGACTTTAAAGCGAGAAAAATTTGAAATGTTCGCATCTATCGTCCACCGTAGATGTCCTCATCGGGAAGCCGTGAAATGTCGGCAAGATGGCTACGATGTCTACTAGAGACCTTTAGTCCAAGCAAGACGACATCAAATACCCACCTAGAGCGGTGCGGAGCGAGAGTTCGGGATGTGACTTCAAGACTGCTCATCCTTATGACCTTAGGAACTCCGCAGGGATCTGAAATACAGTACCGGTACAGGGATTAACCGGCGGACTATTTTCTATATTTTCTGTGTATTATCGAAAATATTATCTTTTATTGCATGGATGGCTATACTGATTCATTATTATTTGGGGTAACGTCCAGTAAATTGAGGCACTTTCTCCATGACTTCGAGATGGACCGAGAAATTTCTCGGCTGAAACCGGGATGGCAGCACCTGGACTCTTGTGGACGTGTCTGGGTTCCCTTCCGGTCCTATCTGGATTAGAAGGTCTCATGCAGTTTTCAAGAGTGACGTGAAATTTGCTATTGTATTGTTTTCATTCGTCTTCCATTGATATGGATTTTTGTGGCAACGCAAACGAGAATTTCGACAGCGGAGTAAACCCGAAAAATGATTTGAAAAGATGTTATTGTACGTTTAATCTGTAAATGGGAGTCCTGTTTTGATAAACCCAATTGAAAGAAATCTTTTCATTTATTGTTTGTGAATATATAATTGAATGCTGTGTATTATTGATTATATACTTCACTGGTACTCGTCTCGGAATTGATAATGCACAGTGGTGAATCAACTGGATACGCTTGGAGTAAAAATATAGAAGCAAACGTTCACTACTTCATTATATTAATTATTCTTATATATTTATTTTGAATGAACGAATTGGAGACGACAAAAACATTGAAATATAATTTAACCCTATCTGGCCTGGGCTTTTTGGGACCTGTCCAGGCCTGGGGCCGAAATGCCCCCCACTAATTATTTTTCTTATGGCTTGAGCTAAGGGGCTGAAACTTTCCACACTATACCCTTGGGTCAAGCTCTACCAGAAAATGTAACAAAAAAAAATCCAGGATGGCCGCTTTGATGACATCATAGCGACGTCATTTTCAAAAACGGCATTTTTTGGCCGATTTTTCGGTCTGGTTTCTCGATTTTTCTATTTATGCAATTTTCTCGGCAAAAACTGCATGATAAATTAGTAAATATTAATGTGATGTGGAATCAAATAGTCTTTGTCCACTTTTCATCGCGAAAAAGCAGAAATTTTTAAGAATAATGACAAAAACATCACTTTTCTGGCACCCCACGTGGCTGTCATCCTGAATTTACCCATGATACTCTACTCAGGGGGTTATGCAAATAGTCTCCAAATGACCCCAATATGATAAGCTATAAAGTCAAGGAGTTTCAGCTTTCAATTTTTTGTCATTCCGGAGATAGCGCAAAAAAGTTTGGTTGGACCATTTTGGCCCCTCCCCCAATATTTTTGGTGATTTTCACCCAAAGTTCCTGAATCGGAATGAATTTTGACCCAATCAAATTGAGGTGGAATGAGGAAGGCATTTTTTTCCACATAATATCCTGGGTCGAATACACCTCGATCCAATATTATTGAATCGCAGCAATGACATAGTTTTGTCAGTACCGTATGCCCTATAATTTGTTTTCGTAACATTTATGCGAGTATTTCTGAGTACTACAATAACGAAACTTCAGTAGAACCGTAACTTCGACAGGCATATAATCATCTTGCAGCAATGTTCTGCGATAATTTCGTCTGAGACGATACGAGCTGCTCAAAGTTCACATCGGACCTTCGTCGTTCAAGCTAGCAAGACATAACCTGCAAATTCGTACTTTTATTTCGTACCATTTAAATCATTGGATGGTTACAAAATATATGTTTTATAGGAGAAAATATATGCAACAATTGCCCGATGTTCATTGTTTACACAGAGAAAGCACGAAGACATCCAAACATATCTGGGCTTTCCTTTTGGTCTTTGATATATGTTGGCATTGTGGGAAGTTGATGCTGGGTCGACATCGGGTCTTACAGACTAGTCTTTGTGTTAAATGCCGTCAATTTCACCTGACGATGATACAGCTCACCAATCCCCAGTGTAAGAGTTGTCACAGCGACACAGATTACCAATTACCAATATACGAGTTGTCCGAGCATTTCCATCATAGCTCTCTAGATTTGTATCATACCACTTATGCCAGTGCTAGGGGCCGTGTGGTCATGTCATGCAAATTGCAACATGAACAGATACAATAAAAGCGTACCTGAGATACAACACATATCACGAATCGTTAGATTCTTGGCATGTGCTTTAGAATAGGTTAACCAGAAGACTATACTGTGAAGTCATGTGGCTCTGTCAGTATGTTGGCGCCTCTTCCCACTTCCCTTATATGTGTTGCAATTCCAACAAATAATTCGAGACAATTCCATTCAACATGAGTGTAAACAATTCCCTATACCAAACCAAGGCTGTCAAACCAGATTGGGATAACCCACTTTTTATACGTCAGACAGCCGATCTTTGATTTCTTACTTTTCTCTTTGTTGACATTCAAAGCGCGACTGACTACAGTAAATGACGTGTCATTCTATATTGCTCTACCTGTCTGTTGTCATGATCGGACGATATGAATATGATGTTTTGTTGTCATTAGTAACCACTGATGATCCCTCTGTCTTACAAAAACCAGCCTAACGGTAAGATAAGAAGTCATATGATATCCCATCAGGAGTAATTTCCCCTTATTTTTTGATTATCAATCACTGCCAACTGCCAAACATTTATTTAGCCTTGAACCAGAACATTGTAAGACATGATTACAATTTCGACATCGTAAACTATCCTTTTCTGGACAGTAATATTCCAGTGGGACCTGCATATGGCGTATATATATCTCGCCTAGTAGCATTTGCTAGATCCTCTGTTAAATGTGACGATTTTAATCAACGTCACAAAACATTGTTGAAGAAAGTTATAAAACAGGGCTATTCCACTCCAAGTTCCTCAAATTTGGCGATACATATCGCCAAAATACGAGCGCAGCGTGCAAGATCTATGGCGTTACGTTTCGTAACTTGTGTCTAACTCCGCTAGGGGCCGTATGAACCCATGTCCTTCAAGATTCTCATGATGCTCATATGAACAGTCGCAATCAAAGCGTAACTGAGATACAACATTCTCTAGATGACGACTTTACAACGATTATTATGGATTAAAAATACTGATCAGCGATACGGATTTTATATTTTTGGAACATCATGATGTCTTGTCGGCATCATTGAAAACCGTTGACCGCTTCTTTCTTGCAGGAAACTAGCCTATGCTTATGTATACTTTGATTGTCTTTTTGAATTTGGTGCTAATACTGTTATATGGAATATGGAATAGGTCTTTGGATTATGGACGCGGATATTCTTTAATGGATGACGGCTGAATTATGAATGACGGACTAGACGCTTGTAGTCATCTCATGAACGTACATTTTCCAACCCAATCTTCTTTATCAAGAATAATCAATATAAAAAAATAATCACCATGCTACAGATATGTTTGATTTTGATTGATAAACGGTATTTATTGTTTAAAAAATCCCGTTGGTTGTTAACAATGTGAACTATTTTTATGATTAATTATGAGTTCGTTCAGACCTACTGCTGTTGAGAAAACATGCTTAGACAAGGCTGCGGTGAAGTAGAGCTAATTGTGCTGCCTAACTCATGTAAAATCAGCAGACACTTCGGGTAATATTCGTCAGTTTTAAGCTGTTCTCTGCGTCGTTGTTTCTCAGAACAGCCCTGCTCCACGAATGACAAACGGGGGTTCGCGACCAAGACGGCTGATGCATTGCAACGAGTCGCAACTTTGTATGGTGTCTGGTTTGCATTTGAATGTTTTTGTAGCCACAATGATTGTCGCGATCGCACGGCTTTGACTGGGGTCAAATATAAGAATGGAAGAGCCGTGATGATATTATAATTCTGCAAATCCAACAGATGGAAAACGTGAACGCGATGAGTAAGTGAGGCCTGACAGTAGGACAAAAATACAAAATATATTATAAGGTATACCAGCCTGTAGCTCTCGACGCCGCCCTAGTGTCCCCGTTTTGTTTACATACAAGATAAATGATTATCTACGGGGATTGAAATCCAGGCCAAGGCTAACCATCATTATCATGCGAGGATAATTAGATGCGCGTTGTTGGTGGATGGCGAGTCTCTACTGAATGTCTCTCAGAGAATGTCATCACTGGATCAGCTTGACGACACACACTAAACAGCCCAGACTTTCACGGCATGTCCAGAGTACTTCGTTGATATCTCGTCGCAATCTGATTCGTGGTCTGTTCGCGATACAAGTCTTTGACAAATCTTTCTCTTGATTTGAAATCATTATTATGTTTGCTCTCTATGCATGGGATAGCGATAGATTCAATCATGTACTTCGGCCTGTATGCTGAAAATTACGGAAGAGGCTTTTATCTTGATAGCCTATATAATTATAGATGTGCTTGTGTGCATTGTATAGTTTGAGCTATAAAACGCTGGAGCAAATTTAATATGCCTCATGGAAAAGGGGTTTAAGGAGAACAACCTGAAAAGCCATCCTGTTGATTTCCTGTCAAATCGAGATGAAGCATTAACAGTGTAAGGATAGTTCCTCGTTCAGAGGAATTCTCAAGATTGACGGTCTATAGTCAAAAGAGCTTCAGTAGAGAGCATCAATAAAACACCAGTCGGTCTGTCAATAGGGATCAAACGCAACATCCTTAATTGATAGTGGGATACGATATGGGAGAACTGACAAGAATTCACGTGACCCGCAAAACAATTTTCCGACTGCATAACGCATATCAAGAACCAACATCGATTCCTTTTTACCAGCCACGCTATTCATTGTAGGTGTTCATGTTGACGCATTGAATGGCATAACGACACCGCCCCTAGCACCGGTTTGAGAGGTATTGGATATAGATATTCAATAGCGATGATTTAAAACCTTTATCAAATCATCTGATGGAGGATGATGAACTGTGTGATCGTTAGATTAACCCTATCTGGCCTGGGCGATTTTGGGTGTGTCGCAGCCTGGGGGGGGGGGAGGCGGAAAGTGCCCCCTATATATTTTCTCTACCACTAAGGCTAGAGCACTGAAACTTACCACACAGTATCTTGGGTTCAAGCTCTACCGGAAAATGTAAAAAAATCCAAGATGGCCGCCATGATGACGTCACAGTGAGGTCATCTTCTCGGAAGCTATTTTTCGGCCTTTTTGGGGTCGATTTTTCGAAATTTTCATTTTTCAGATTTTTCTATGGAAAAAAATCTTATAAAATAGAGAATAATTTTTTTTGCATAAATAATATACTTTCAATGCCTTTTAGGCAAGGAAAATGTGAAGAAATGGGCCGAAAAGATGAAAAACACGACTTTCGCGGATACCACATGGCCGCCATTTTGAATTTACCCATGATTCTCTACCCGGGGGTATATGAAAATAGACTCAAAATGACCCCAATAAGATAAGCTTAAAACTCACCAAGTTTCAGCCTTCTCGGTTTTGTCGTTTGGGAGCAGCAGAGAAAAGTTCACTAGGGGGCACTAAACGGGGAAATATTAGTAGAATGCAAGTTCTTATTCATAACACAAGTCTGTGAGGTCCGACCAATCAGAACACAAGTCTGTGAGGTCCGACCAAACACAAGTCTGTGAGATCCGACCAAACACAAGTCTGTGAGGTCCGACCAAACACAAGTCTGTGAGATCCGACCAAACACAAGTCTGTGAGGTCCGACCAAACACAAGTCTGTGAGATCCGACCAATCAGAACACAAGTCTGTGAGGTCCGAGGCTGATCAAGAGCTTCGTTGCCTACCTTGGCGGCCACAATCACAATGATTCATATATTGGGTAACTAGCCGTCCACGGAATAGCTCAGTAGATATAATTGAGGAGTTTCCTCTCAGAATCACACATGTGGGTGATGGGTTACCGCGGATAATTCTCTTTAACATGCAAGTACTTTATACAGATTATTTGAAGTAAATCAATAATCCTTATACAATCCTATTAAGGGGATCTTAGTTTAATTATTGGTGAAACTACACTTTTTTTTATTTGAGAGTATATTAAACAATTAAATCAAAGAACGGATACTATTCTTTCTTATTTGTCCAGGCCTAAGAATTCGCCTGTACTTTCATTCCTGGGCGTTATTTCCAGAGCTAGGTATATATCGTTCAACTCAGCGATAGATACTGTTCACGGTTCTTTGATTTTTTTTTCCTATGTAACAAGGACTTTAATCGTATAAACCATCACTATTGCCCCCTCATATCGATTCAACCTCATAGTTATGTGATTCTGTCTCGGAACTGTCTCATTAAATCGAATGGTATATTTGAGACTAAGTGAAGTGATATTTCACTCCGATGCATCAGTTGGCTGGTTTGTATTAGATTGGTATTTGGAGATATCGTAACATAACACTTGAACGCAAGACATATGATGCAGTCCTAGCAGATGGAAACTGATGAAAGCAACGCCTGAGCGTAGTTTTTTCTTTCGCCACTAAATCATCTCCGGCCGCCAGATAATTGTGCAGTGGAACAGCATCTTATATGAACTTGCAGCTTATTCAATGGCTATTTATCACGAGCTCCGAGATGTTATACTTGTTGCCCAAGGTAGTAAATTATTCAATGCTGATATAGAATTCATTATTCATATAAGCTGTTATTTTCCCTAAACAATTAATCCGATCCGCGAGATAATTTAGCGGTGAGAGGACAATATATATGTTTCGAAGTGAAAACCACCGAATTTATTTCCCGGTAAATAAACTAAATTCCATTCGCAAGTCATTTTTACAGATGGCGGCTGTTTGCTGAATGTCTGTTTGTCAAAGAATGCTATTAATTACTCAATTTGGTGATCCACTCGGAACAATTTAGACTTGCATGGCATGTTCCGCGTATTTCGTTGGTAACTCAAACAAACCATGATTGGTGTTCGTTCGAAACGCAACAATCTTGTCTTGATTTTATATCAAATATAAATGATTATTTTTCTTGTCTATGTTTCGTATGGCAATAGAATGAAACTTGTATTCCGGTCTGTATACTGAAACACACACATAACGCTTTTTGTGAGCAAAAGTAACTAACACTGAAGAGGGCTTTTTATCTTGATAGCGAAAAAAATATATGCTTGGGAAATTTTCTAGTTTGAGCAATAAAACACTTCAGCAAATTTAATATGCCTCCGGAAGAAACGCATTGCATCCTGTTTATTTCCTCTCACAGCCAGAAGTAATAACATATAACAGGTAATGTTTGTACTCCAATGATCGTTTATGAGCCCAGTTGAGTTCCCACGATTGACGACTGGCTTTCTGTTTTCAGACAAGTATCGTTTTTATAGCACTGTTATAGCACTCCGTCGAACGTACCAATTTTATTAGAACGTCGATGAAGTCATGACAATCACTCAAGTACCCAACCATCTTATTTGAGCTGATCGATGGATCGTTTAGTATGTCTAATTGCGGAGTATGTTCTGTGAATCTCGTTCACGGAAATCATTGAAAATATTGAATTTATTTATTTCCATGCTATAACTCCAGTTCAGAGATGTGAATTGCGATGAAATTTAAGATATACCTCGAACTAACGCCAAATGTCAGTATGTACCCCCGTTTGTATTGAATTGAATTGAAATTGATTCAACAAATCATGAGGAGGTGTACCCAATGGCTATCAGTAACAATAGGGAAAGAAAAAAAAACATTAAACACTTGTACTCTTAGCCGTATTAGCAGGCCTGGCGGGAATAAAACTCAGAAGGGCTTGTTCCATCCCAAGATAAATATATCTAAATATATCATAATACGCCAAACAATTTCATCGAGTGAGATATAAACAACGTATCATAGATGTGACATAAAAGTATCCATGCAAGTATATGAAACAGGTCAGTATTCGATAAGATATGTCTTGAGTTTTGACTTGAAGAATGAAGTAGAATTGATGCTTCTAATTGAAGGAGGTAGTATGTTCCACTAACGAGGTCCTTCAATTTTGAGGGCCTGAAATGGTAGATTTGAACAGTAGATAGGGCGATATAGATTTATAAGTTGTCCTCTAATTTTGTAGCAATTTTAATGGTAACAAATCCGGATGATGGATAAGTATGGGCCATCAGAAGGCAAGAGTATAAGTTCAATTTACATAACTGTAGAACTTTTAGTTCTGTAAATATAACGGTATAGTATGATCTAGTTATCAAAGCGCGTTTCTGGAACAACACCAAGGGATTCGAATGTACCCATTTCCCCATAAAATATTACAATAAGATAAGTATGGGCGCATCATTGAATGATACAGTATGTATAATGTTTTCTTGTTGATCGAATATTTTATATGGTTTATAATACCTATGTTTCTCGATACCTTGTTGCACAAGTGCTTTATATGACATTACCAATTTAATTGGTCATTAATACAAATACCTAAGAATTTAAATTGCTTAACTTGTTCAATTTCTGTTATCGAGATAAATAATCCAGATATATTAGCTGTTGGTCGGTGAACATGGGGTATTATTAACATTTGTTTTGTTTTTAATATTCAACGACA
Organism: Hanleya hanleyi; assembly: GCA_036873755.1. Lineage (NCBI taxonomy): Eukaryota > Metazoa > Mollusca > Polyplacophora > Lepidopleurida > Hanleyidae > Hanleya > Hanleya hanleyi. The sequence continues at coordinate 27,455 of JAVTVY010003976.1, read as the reverse complement.
GGCGATTACAGCAAAACCAGCTATGAAGTTATTGTAGTTCCTGTGACATGACATTTTGTCAGTCAGTCTGTAAACGTCTTTTATCTATGTGTTATCTCCAGTTCCGAGTTAATGTCTGGTGCCAAATTTTGGATATGCCTTTCCTATGAGGCAAACAAAGGAGGAACTATATCTATTTAGATGTGGAAAGGTTGAAGGTCGAAGTCACTGCCCCCAAAATCGGTCAATGATCATGGTCACCGAAATTCCAATCAAGGAATACCATACTGTGTTGGGGAAGCTAAAGCTAAAGCTAAAATGTGCGGGCGTATCCTGAAGCCGAGTTCTTGGGAATAAGTTAAAAACTCTATATCACGATGAAATTCATTCAGTTTCCTAACAACTAAGAATTCGCCTTCATGTTTCGTCTCTAGAGGACAATTAACATAGGCCTACTCACTATCGCCCACAGTCAGCGACATATTTTTCCACGGATCTTTGGAGTTTTTTTTTTCAATGATGCGAGGAATTTAATTTTCATAAACGATTCCCAATGGCACCACATCTGGATCCATTGTCATAATAATGTGATCTTGTCCTAGGATATTTATTACCCCGAAGCACCGGGTGACTGAGTCCCATCAGATTGATCCCTGAAAACATCCGTAGCGTATTTGGTTAGTACATCGTCAGGCGAAATCAATCCAAGCACACCGAGACCGTCTATTCTTGAAACTTCAGCTATTTGAATAAAACACTGGAGATCATAAACCTTAACAAAACTCTAAATGACACAACGGTTAGCAAAGCCGTACATATTTTTTTCAAATTACCTATTTCCTGTATTTCTTACCAGTGCATTCAATCAATAGCAAGTATAGTATGTGCTTAGTTACTCTAACGACATGAGATAATTGGCAGGAGCGGATAGATGTCCCTTAAATATACGTGTGATTGTGAGTTGTCGACATTCATCTCTAAACGATAACCTTGATATAGTGTGCAATATGAACCTCAACATTCTCCTGATGAAGGGACCAAAATATAGAGAGTCGAGGAATAACGATCTTCTGGCCGACAGAAAGAAAATCTTTAGCCCACTTGAACAGTACGTTGTTGAGTGGTCGAAACCAATAAAAGTAGAGCATCCAGTATTCGCTAACCTTTTGAATCTTGTCAAAGACTTGGTTGCCGAAACATGAGATACCCTCTCCATGCAAAACAAACATTCGGAGACATCATGGTGAAATAATTTTTTGCGGTCCACTGAGGTAAATTCGTTATTATTCCAGCAGATAAGGCCCCACAAAATACAATATTTTATGTAAATATTACGAATACCGGGTGTTAGTAAGGAATTTAGTAAAGCTATTTCATCTGCTTGTTTATCGGCTTACTCCTCCACTGTAATTACTTTGACAGATATATTCAACAAACACAAAACTTTTCTCAATGAATGAGGCATTTCCCTTCCTACCAGTCATACCCAAATACCAAAATTAAATTGGACTCATAAAATACACAACACACCACACATATCTATATTTATAGCTGGTTCCAGAAGGTGTACAACTGAACTTCTTTCCTCACTTTGATGACAATAACCCAGCGGGCAGTTAAACAATTGTGGGGAAATTATTGTGCTGCCATTTTAAGAAAATTCAGATGTCGAATACATGTGAATACTTTCTTAGGAAAGTCTTGGGAAGTCCTTGGAAGAACTGGATGGCAAATGACATACCGTATAGACGTGTATATACTTCGGTTTTCTCGACTCTCTACACTAGCCAGATGACTTTTATCAGTTCTACAGCACCTAAATGGTATCATTATTGAGTGGTTTCTTTGTCGATACAATTGGTTGAATTTCTCAATAACAATATCTATGTGAAATTCGGCAATACCATATACCAACAGCGCATAGGTACCCCATTGGTTTCAAATGTGCAACATGTTTTGCAGACATTTATCTGTTCTCGTATGAATACATTCAAATGTAGAATTTGTCAAAAGATAACCATCCCAAAGCCCGTTCCTTCTTATTCATCAAACGTTATTTAGACGATCTTCTAGCACTAGATTATCCTATATCAGCGGCACTGTGAAGGATACTTTCCCCCTTCTATGGTTTTGAAGGAAACTACTGATTAAACGCTATATAGAAAGGTGGTGGAATAAGATATCGGCATACTGGTAAGAATTCATATGAGCTCACATACCAGTATTCTCAATGCATATCTAAAAGCATCACAAGAACCAAAAGTGACCCTTGTGGAGATTTGTATCTCAACCGCGCTTTTATTGTATGTGTTCATGTGAACATTTTGAATTATAACACGTATAAGGCAAGTGGTAAGAGGTGCCGACATACTGTCAGAGCCACATGACTTCACAATATAGTCTTCTGGTTAACCTATTCTAAAGCACATACCAAGAATCTAACGATTCGTGATATGTGTTGTATCGCAGGTACGCTTTTATTGTACCTGTTCATGTGGCAACTTGGATGATATGACCACACGGCCCCTAGCACCGGCATAAGCGGTATTAGATACAAATCTAGAGAGCTATGATGGAAATGAAGAATGTACGAGCTGAAGCCTACGTTCCGTCACCATCGGTATGTCTTTGGGTACAACGCAGTAGGTTAGCAGGCGTCAGATCCGATATTCAATATTCAGCCGTCGTCCATGAAATAATTTCCGCGTTAATAATCGACAGAGCTAATTCAGCACATGGCAGCTCAGTTCTACATAATGTGTATAAAATAAAAATAATAAACAAAAGATGATTTCCTACAAAAGAGAAGCGGTCAACAGTTTTCGATGGTGTCAGCAAGATATGATTATATTCTGTACATAAAATTTTAATCACTGAACACTATTTTTTGCGCAAGTGAATTTTAGAGTATTTACCAGAGTATGTATCTCATTCACACTTTGATATCGTCTGTTCATGTGAACACCACGGAGATATAAAACATCAGCCTGTCAGTTTACATGACTACTATTGGTTATCGACGCCGTTCTATGTATCACCACCATCTCATGTTGCCTCTTGCTTAAGGCATTCAGTGTATTCCAATATGCATTAAATTAGGTATATTTTTTAAGTTTTTCTTTTCTGTTCCGTTGTTTAATTAGCGCTTTCTACTCCATGTTTGAATGGGACATAATATATATCATTATATCTTATATTAATCAAAGACAGTGGTGAAAGGTGTAATGATGAGCTTCTATTCGTATCGTACAAATCATCCTACCATGGCCAGGCCTGGGAAGGGGCCATTATACCATGGCCAGACCCGGGAAGGGGCCATTATACCATGGCCAGGCCCGGGAAGGGGCCATTATACCATGGCCAGGCCCGGGAAGGGGCCATTATACCATGGCCAGGCCCGGGAAGGGGCCATTATACCATGGCCAGGCCCGGGAACATGGGGAAGGGGCCATTATGACCCCATACCAAACTTTCAACAATTGTATGGGAGACTCCTCACATATGGTTCATTTTGAGCCTAGTTTGCATACCCATCCGTGCCGAGGATCATGGGTTAATTAACCCTATCTGACATGGGCTTTTTGGGGCGTATCCTGGCTTGGGGGGGGGGGGGGCGAAATGGCTCCCCCCTAATTACTTTTTTCACCCCTTGAGCTAAGGAGCTGAAACTTACCGCACAATACCCTTGGGTCAAGCTCTACCAGAAAATGTAGAAAATCCAAGAATGGCATTTCGGTCAAAATTTTCAAATTTATTTATGCAAATTCTCCGCAAAAGCTGCATGATAAATTAGTAAATATTAATGTGATGTGAATTAAAATAGTTTTTGTCCAATTTTCATAGCGGAAAAGCAGAAATTAGGAAGAAATATGACGATATATCGCGGGGTCGTGCAAATAGGCTCAAAATGACCACAATACGATAAACGATAAAGTCACGAAGTTTCAGTTCTCCATTTGTTGTCGTTCCGGAGATAGCGCAGAAAGTTTGGTAGAGTGGCCTTCCCCCCCCCCCCCGGTCAGGTAGGGTTAAACTGACGTAGAGTGTGTGACTGACAATATTTGCAATTTAATCGTAAAGGCACCCAAAATACTGTTATTTCAAACATATATTAATTTTCTAATCTATATAAATATATATTGATCTGAAAATCACCAATTTGTATGCCAAAGTGTAACATAGATATTTTATTGCGGATCGATTTATTATGGTCCAACGAAATGTATGGTGAAGGCGAGCCTGAGATACTGTCATCAAACCAGAAGCAGTTTGTATCTTGAAATTAATGAAGGTATAGGCATGGAACTATTGTCATTCGATTGTTCGACAAATGAGTTCATTAAAACGAAAGCAGCTTCGTGACAGAAGATGACTTGGAGGCATGTGACTTTCACAATTCAGATTATTTTGGTTTGTCCGGAATTGGCGCTGGAAGATCTAGTAACATACATTCCGGAGACAATGGTTCGAAACGCATCCATATTCAGATAATTCAACGTGTCGTCACTGAACTGAAGTAGGATGTAATTTAAAGTTGCTAATTGGTTTAATTAGGTCATAGTTATACTCAATGTGACATCAGCATTGGACCCGTATGTGCTGTTACGCTTCAGTGACCTAGACGAATATACGAAAGTTATTTGAAATACAAAAGTGTTTGAATCTGCATAGCACACACCTTGGTTGTTCGAAGTAGTAAAGACAGTGGGATTAATTTTTTTTAATGCTGTAGTTCAAAGTACTCTTGAATAAGTATTTCAGGCTACCACATCTCGTATATTGAAAACAGCTCCCACTCATTCGTGATTTTCCAAGATACTCATGGCCACGCACTCTTCAGCGTGCGGTTCTTTAATGTGGAAACTTAAGCCGTACGACGTCGGACATTACAGGTTAGTTTTTCTAGGTTTCCTGCATTTACCAGGTTACTCCAAGTTAAGGCGTTTACTCCATCAGACGTCCATGAAGCTGATCCATTATCATCAGATGAGTTGTTTGGGCTGTTCTGTCATCACAGCTCTCAAGCTAGCGTATCTATTTCCGCTTAAGTCGATGCTAGGGGCCGTGTGGATACTTCAGTCTGCACATGAACAGCTGAAATAGAAGCGCGGTTGAGTTACTAAAGCTACGTCCGAGAATCCACCGTATTCTCGGGTCTTAATGTTAGGTGTCGACGAATACTTTCCTGTGGTCATATGGTTGCTTTTTAGTCGCCAGACGTCGTCAATTTTTCCCGCCTCTTGCATATCGCTCCAATTTGTAACTACATTTTAACTTTTTTTACGACGTGTAGGTCCGATATTTTAAAATCCCGCTTAGGCAGCTTAGGGAGCTTCTTGAATTTAGGGCACACTGGGAGCGGGCATAAGGCATTCCAAACGGTGTAGCATGGAACTCCAAGGAACTCTCTGGCATCCATTTTCGAACTCATCAAAGAATGGATGACATATGGCTTGCCATACAATAGCACAGAGTGAATGGCAGGGAATGGCATATGTCATTCCAATTGGAACGCATATCCATGCTGATCAGAACACTACACTGGGCATGTGTATCCCATATGGATAACCGGTATATGCCATTCCTATCAAAGAACTCATGCTCTAATTTCAAGAAGCTCCCTTAGATGCCATATTGCCTCCTCCTACACACATACATACATACATACATACATACATGAACAAATCCACTTATCCAATAAATAAACGCAATTTATTTTGAGAAAAAAAAAAATACAGGTCAGTGATACTTTTCGAAATATTTTATCAAAATATAAACTATATCCTCTAACACAGGTTGGTGACTGAAATTTACGATTTACTGCCATGGCATAAGCTAAACTATAGCAGCCTTTTAAAACCATCAGAAACTTGTCTCTAGGAACGATTTTTAGGAAATGAGTTTTGTTTAATACATCCCTGTGCCAGTGCCTACATACTCACATAAAATACATACATACTTGAACAAATCCACTTATCCAATAAATAAACGCAATTTATTTTGAGAAAAAAAAAATACAGGTGAGTGATACTTTTCGAAATATTTTATCAAAATGTCACATTTCAAGAAGGTGATCTGTCACCCGAGTAGTAATATTAAGCACCCTACAGACAGCGTAGTCCGCGTACCGCCATATCGTTTTGCATGATTATTGGGGGTGGGAGCGAAATGACCCCCCCCGAAAAAAAGAGCTCAGGCCAGATAGGGTTAATACTGGCGATGATAGTCGGGTTTAGAACTCACATGGAATCAAAACAATGGATTCGGAACTGTCAACGACCATTTTACAGGTCACTTATGTAAACTTGTATTAATCAGTAATGGCAAGGAGTGAGTGAGTAGGATTTAACGTCGTTTTCAACATTGTTTCAGTCATATCACGACGGTGCCTACATGTGCCAGAACACGAGAGTGTCCACAGTTCCTATTATTCTGGACACTGGTCAGCCCAGTCAGTACAGCACCCGGTCACCCATCCAAGTATTGACCGAGCTCAACGCTGCTTAACTTCGGTGATCTGACGAGAACCGGTGTGCCCAACGTGATGCGCCGTACCGTAATGGCATGGAGCGCACTGTGTCCTTCTTTATGGCAGCACGGGCAATTGGTCAAACTGGATACTTTCGATAATACATTTGAGAGCTGGCCATCGTGCCGTGAACGATTGGAACACTACTTCATAGCCAACGATGTCGTTGATGGAAAGAAAAGGCCGGATTTGCCGAGCTTGAATTCGGATAAACCTACAGTTTATGCAACAAAATAACCCTCAGAAACGTTCGATGCGCTGTAAACTATTTAAAAAAAAACATTTTCCTCCACATCATTTACGATTGCTGATAATAGTGATAATGTGTATGACTCCCCGAGTGTTTGACTCGTATGTGGGTTCCGAAATAAGATAATACAGAAACGTCTATTTTCTGCATCTTCATTTTTATCAAGCGAATTTCTTTGTTTCCACTTCGAACTTCCCTTGATATATCTGGCCCCCTTCAGTGTTCAAAGAACTTATAAATAGACACGAGACGTCACTGACCTCGAAAACATTTGAAATTCGAAACGGGTCGCACAAGAGCGTTATTGATTGGCTGACCTACATAGTTGGCACCATATTAGGCGAAAGGACGCCGCAAATAGAGAATGATGTCACTCACTGACACTTTACTCTCAATGGACGTGTACTTTCTGATTGGTTCGTCTCAGGTTTGTAGGTGAAATCTACATCTCGGATTTTGAACACTGAAGGGGATCAGATAAATCAAGGCAAGTTCGAAGTGGGAACGTAGAAATTGGCTGGATAAAATGAAGATGATTATCTGAAGCTCAACTGAGTTATGAGAAGCGTACACCACGAATACAACGTGTCACGGGTGGTATCCACTATAAGTGCATGTGCTTGACAACATTTACGATGATGAGAATAACAAGGACCCATATATGTATACGACCAGTCATGAGGTCAATTCCCTGAAAGGGCCAGGTACCAGTGTTATATGTATATGGGGCACTCCGGTCGTTAAAGGGAACTCGCTGAAACTGGACCTGGACACAGGTTCTATTACGCTATCCAGTTATATTCATAAGAAATTCTATCAGGAGGTTGCGAGAACGAAGATGCGAGAATCTCCAGTCGTCCTGAAAATAAATATTCCGATGAAGAGATAAATCCATTTGGCATATTGCATAACGTAGATTATGGTGGAAACGCGCGATATCTAGCGCTGTACATTGTACAAAATGAGTCCCAGCTTTGTTCGGTCATGAATGGCTCGTAGAAGTAAAACTGGATTGGTTGTCTATTAAATGCCTCTCTCGCACTGCCGCCACCGCCGCCATCTGAGAATGTAACTGAATCACTTCACAAACTAGAGACATAAACCGCTGACGTTTTCTATGATGAAATTTAGGGTGACGGGTCGAAAGGCTACACTCATACTTAAGTTCGTCAAAACGTGTTAGGCACCGTGTGCCTTGAAACCAAAGTTTTGAAGCCAAGTTGAACAGACTCCAAGGGCACACCGGGTGTCACCTAGCGTCAACATATGCACAACTTCGGGATGCGAAATCCCAATGGGGCAGTGTATTAACATCCCTGACATATGAACGCCATGCCTTCCGGTGTTCCTTCTCTCCTATCTGTGTCTGGTTGGAGCGATCAGGGAGTATGACAACGAGAGTATGAAACAAAGTACCACAGTATTGGTGCCATCTTCATTGCCAACCATCCGTTACCAGTCCCGAATAAATCATCCTGCAAATACCTGATTTATGAATAGTAATGATAACAGCTAAATGGAAGAAGTACATGTAAACAGCTTGATACTTGTATCTGAACAATGAAAACAATTATTCTTGTCAAAAAGATATAGAAAAAAATAACACAATAATCCCCTCGTCTGTTGAGAAATCTTTAGGCAGACTACCTGCCTTCATTTCAGTGTTTTCGATAATTCAAGTTACTTGTTTCTGCGTCTATATTAACAAATCGTGACTCATACATGTACTTAATACATGGATGTTAATTTGGAGCATGTGGGTTGTTCAAGGCCATACAGAGATATACACACAAAAAAGGGACAGAACTACAGTGTAATTTGTAACTGGAGCTCATGAACGTCGAAAGGTCATCGTAATTTTTTCACTTTTGGCGCTTGGTTTATGGGTTACTTATGTTTAAAAACATTTGTGAACTGGGTCAATTTTGTTCAACACATTTATTATACTTTTGAGAGAAATACTGTCAGCGAGTCACAATGAACTCTTTTGGTCATATATTTGAGAGAATTTTTAACATATGAAAAAGTATGGGTCATATCAACTTAGAATACCTCTTAATGGACAAGGTTAATAAAGGCCCATTCTTTATCAAAATGGTATATTTAGAAAACAGTGACTAACAGTGTATTCCTTAAATTATACTAACTTGAAATTTGGAATAAATTGACGAAGATGAAAATGTTGTAAAATGGTCTGTATCATATATATAATTTCACCAGATTTGCATCAATATTGTATCAAGACACTCTAAATGATGCGTGTGAATTTTCAACTTGCTACGATCTCTTGAGACTTTTTTAGAGTGACAGGAGTCATATTTACAACAGCAACATCCCGCAATAAATGGCATATATTTTGCGCCAAATCTATCTCATAAAAGTCGTTGGATATCATTCCGATGAGGCCATCTGTCGATAATCTGTTTTTGCCAGAGAAACAGTTCAAACCTACTTTGTGGTGGTATTGAAGGCCTACCGACTTCTTTTTCTCGACATGTTCCCACGAGTGCCCAAACTCCTCGCAGAGCGGTATTCGTTGGCAACACTGGCAGCTTTTCATTAATAGAGATGAAAACATATCAGTAAGGGGATGTCCATTTCGTTCTATATATTCTGGCACTGTTTATATTATTCTTAGTGAAAATTAAGTGTGTTTTCGCAGAACCCTTTCGTCATATAAAAAAACGATAGCAATGACATGCAGGCTGGTTCGCCACAATTACGCTGAAACTTCCAAGCACATAATGTCGACTTGTAACGTTTGTCTCTGCCACAAATTGGAACCTGACGAATCAATCGGCACTGTTGCGTGCCCAACTTTAACTATAGGGCCTATGCAAGTATTGCAAAGATCGCCACCGATGGACACATTTTCTACAACTTTGGCAGGAAAAGTACACTTACGCCCATCTGGCGTGGCCGCAAATACATTCTACATTCCTCTCGGAAATTTGCGAAAATGGCACACGAGTCGGTTAAATGTCTGACACTGTCCAGAGTGAGTGCAATAAAGTCTGTTCACTCATGACGACCTAATTTATCGTTAATTCTTTAATGACATTCAGCGTACGCAATATTATTTACATTACAGTTGCCGTTAATTGTTTTATTAAATTCGGTACACTTAAATACCGATGCATTGCTGTATTCGTTAGCAAAGAGAATCTAACACTAAATGGGGAGGATGAAAGAATAGAGTATTCTGAACAACTATAAACTATTGACATTAGTGTTCTTACCGCTCAGAGACAATACAGCTAAGTGAGGAGGAAGGGTACATCCAGGTTGCTTTGAACTAAATATTCCACCTATCTGGAGGCAGGTTATAAAATACTCATTTCGCAATAAAGAGAAGCAACTTTGCTGAATTTCTTGCCAGGAGTTAATCCATGCAATAATTAACCCTACCTGGCATGGGGGCTATCTCTGGAACGAGAAGAATTGGAGAGCTGAAACTCCGCGACTTTATAGTTTATCATAATGGGGTCATTTTGAGCCTATTTGCATAACCCTCCGAGCAGAGGATCATGAGAAAATTCAAGATGGCGGCCACGTGAGGTCCCAGAAAAGTGATGTTTTTGTCATATTTCTTCAACATTTCTGCTTTTCCGCGATGAATGGCGGGCTAAAACTATTTTATTTCATATCACATTAATATTTACTAATATAACATGCAGTGTTTGCAGCATGAATAAAAAATTCGGAAAATCTGACTAAAAAATCGACCAAAAATGTCGTTTTCGAAAATGACGTCACTGTGACGTCATCAAAATGACCATCTTGGATTATTTTACATTTTCTGGTAGAGCTTGACTCAAAGGTATAACGTGGTAGGTTTCAGCCCCCTAGCTCAAGGGGTAAGAAAAATAATTAGTGGGGACCATTTCGCCTCCCCCCCCCAGGCCACAACAGGTCCCAAAAAGCCCAGGCCAGCTAAGGGTTAAACCCCGTTTATTTGGCATCGCCTGTACAGAATAAAATCATATCGTTGACCAGCAAATATTGGAGAAATACAAGTTAGCATGGGCGCGGCCATCTTTAAACATCTCACAGAATGCTATCCGTAAAAGGACTGGGCGAAATATCAACAGAACGTTGAAAAAAAGAGATTCGAATTTTGTGACATTTTCAAATACCATTTACCAATGTATTACCTGTTTTCCAACGAGCCGGCTTGCCTCCACTTATTGACCAATCCCGAGTCAATTCAGCCTTATATCCTAATATCTCTTTGGGTAATTTTTGCACACGGCCTGTACGATGTAATAGTTTTGTTTTACCTGTAGTGTATGTGTGCACTACTTACTGACGCGGTGTTACAATATGAGACAATGATCAGTCCAGGCGTGATAGCATCTGCATATTGTGTGTCTGGGTGTTATTTCATGTGGCTATCAACCAATGGGGAAATACTTAATAGGGATTCATCAAGTAAACTATTCAATTTAGATGGTGAATTCCCGGTGAAGAGGATATAGCCAAACCACCTCCGCCATAACTTTACATTAACGATATATGAAAATATTCTTGTTCTGAAAATACAAACTTCGCAGCAACTCATTTTAGTACCTCAAAACCCATGACCAGTGAAATCGAAATACCCTTTTGGATTACAAATGTTTGAAGCTCACATTTTGGAAGTATCTATTAATGAGTATCTTGAAACATCAAAAGCCGTACTCAGGAAAATCCGTCTCTGAGATACCAATATGGCAGTTCACTCTTCGGAATCGGTGAATAAACACCTCAGAACGGTAGTTCAAACTACCTTCGTCTTACAATGTAGAGCGATTCGACGGCTCTCTCTTGATTATTCTGAAAAATTTATGAAAAAAAGCAAACCTATTTGGAGACCAAATCAAGTATTTATTCGATGTATTGGTCGTTACGTAAAGTCGTGGTGAGCACCCGAACAAGGGCACAGTGAATAAATATTCAGGGCTTACCAGGGAAAATATATTTTAAAAATGCCTGAAAGTTTACCATTACACCATTGGACCATTACAACTCGATATCGCTCAACGCCAGCGACGCATAGTTTTACAATTCCGTGTTTTTCTGACCCATGAGGCTATGACTTTAATTGGTATAAACGATTCCATTCTTCCACCAGATAATTTAATCAGTCTCATAGTTATGTGAGCTCGGCATAGATCGATTTAATTAAATGAAGTGGAATATAGGTTGTAAAATCTATTGATATTTTAGCCCGATGGAACAGTTAGCTGATTTTATTTACATTATTTCGGGAACACAGAAACGTTTTGATTCTCCACACACCGGGATCCATGTTAGATGTTTTAAAGCGCAAACGTAACGTTTTGCTTTACCAGTTTCGCCTTTCGTTTTGGGCTGATTTTAAATTGAACTGAATGAATAAAACCCGGTCGTTCTAATTAGAATATTCATAGCTTCAAACGAGTGGAAAATATTTAAAAAAAACTGAGGAACACACCGTCTCGGCAAATAACGATCGTAGCATGCAAAATATCTGACGATATGTTATGTAACATGTGTTTGATTCCGCTTAGCCCGGGGATATGTTGGATATCATGTGTTCTACATCTCCATAGTGTTCAAATGAAGAATCACAATCAAAGCTTGGCTGAGATACAACCCTGGAAACTCATTTGGATAAAGAATAATGGTCTTTATGTACACCACAAATAATTGGATCCAGTTTGATCCAACATTTTGTAGCTTATGCAATGAATGAGCCACACATGAGCCATTGGTGAGCCATATATAGCAGAGTTAGAATATTTGATTATCCAAAACTGATTCATCTGTTGTTGTTTTTGTGTAATCTGCCTTGATGAGACTTTGATCCAGTAGTGAGTCAATGTCTCACTGATCCAGTAGTGAGTCAATGTCTCACTGATCCAGTAGTGAGTCAATGTCTCACTGATCCAGTAGTGAGTCAATAATATCTCACTGAGCCAGTAGTGAGTCAATAATGTCTCACTGATCCAGTAGTGAGTCAATAATGTCTCACTGATCCAGTAGTGAGTCAATGTCTCACTGATCAGTAGTGAGTCAATAATGTCTCACTGATCCAGTAGTGAGTCAATAATGTCTCAGTAGTAGTCTGTCTCACTGGTCCAGTAGTGAGTCAATAATGTCTCACTGATCCAGTAGTGATCACAGTCAGTAGTGAGTCAATAATGTCTCCAGTAGTGAGTCAATAATGTCTCACTGATCCAGTAGTGAGTCAATAATGTCTCACTGATCCAGTAGTGAGTCAATAATGTCTCACTGATCCAGTAGTGAGTCAATAATGTCTCACTGATCCAGTAGTAGTAATGTCTCACTGATCCAGTAGTGAGTCAATGTCTCACTGATCCAGTAGTGAGTCAATAATGTCTCACTGATCCAGTAGTGAGTCAATAATGTCTCACTGATCCAGTAGTGAGTCAATAATGTCTCACTGATCCAGTAGTGAGTCAATAATGTCTCACTGATCCAGTAGTGAGTCAATAATGTCTCACTGATCCAGTAGTGAGTCAATAATGTCTCACTGAACCAGCAAAATGAGCCAAGAGAATCAAGATTTCCAGCGTTGTAATTCACTGGATCATTGAGTCAAGTTAAAAAAAACCCAACAGTTTGGATCATCGAGTCAAGTTGACTATTTTGGATCATCAAGCTTTTGAGAAAGCGGAGTTCATATTTGTGATTACTGTTGGCTCACTACTGGATCAATGTTTATATTCTGGCCTCTTTCATGTCGGTGTAAGTTATATAGAACATCCTCGTATCTTGCTGACATCAATGAAAACTGTTGACCGCTTCTCTCTTGTAGGAAACCATCTTGAGGTTTTTTATTTTAATTTCATACACATTTGGAATACGAAACGAGTTATTCGAATATTGGCGCGGAATTTCTTTTATGGACGACGAATGTCGGATCTGACGCTTGCTATATATTTGATAGACAGATCATAATTGTAATAAATAGCACGAATGTTACCAAGTAGGAAGTATATATACCATGCCACTGAGAATATAACAGGAAGGTGCTTTTGCTGATTGTTGAGTTATACTGCTATATTTCCCTTTTACTTGAAACGAGAATACAGATTATTACACATGATTATTCGCCACAAAAAGCCAAAAAGAGTCTTGTTATGCCTTCTTGTCATACCGGTAAATGAAGTGGCTTGATTTTGGGATATTTCCATCTTCTTCTATACGATTTATCATCATCAATATTCCTTGACGTTTCAAAGTTATATAGCCAACATGCAATTGAATATTACACAGGCAAACCGTCACCAACGAATACCACTCAGTAACTCGTTGGCTACTGGTTGGTGGGGAACTGATTGTTACTGGTAGGAAAGGTCCCTTGCGGTACCGTTCAGTCTTCAACTGATCAGTACCTACCGGTAACCAACCGGGTACTGATTGGTCACCCATTGGATCCTATGAATTTTCTACTGATTGGCTACCATGCCGTTACCAATCGGTTACCAATCAGTTACCGCTATGTTACCATCCCAATTTTCCACACTTGGTACCTGTTGGTAACAATACAGTAACACTTCAGTACCAGCTCAGTTACAGCTTGGTTACAGCTCAGTTACTGAACGGCTACCAACCAATTTCTGCTTACCTGCCAGTACCTCTTGGTACTGGTAGGTAGTGGTAGGAAAGGTCCCCTCGTGGTACCTCTTGGTACTGGTAGGTAGTGGTAGGAAAGGTCCCCTCGTGGTACTGTTCAGTTGTCAAGTTGGTCACCAATCAGTAACTGAACAGTACCAACCAGTCACCAATCAGTTACCACACATTTCATTCATGGTATAATCTATTGGTCACCAACCAGTAACTGATCAGTAGCCTTCAAGTCAGAACTGCATGGTACTGCAAAGTTGGGATCGTTGTGGCTACGACTTGGTTACCAATCAGTTACTGGTAGGTAACTGAAAAGAACCTGGCATATACTACCAAGTGGTGACTGATTGGTAACTGCACGGTACTGTTCAGTCAGGACTTCATGGTACCAATCCTGAAATCTCCGTGCATTACCAACAAGTTACCTGGAGGTTACCAACAGGAAACTGAACGGTACCAATTGGTACAGAACTGAACGGTACTGAACGGTGAAAGTTTGCCTGTGTACTGGTCTGGGTAATTGTTTTGCAAAGACAATTAATGGACAAACCAATCTTCTGACTTTTGTTTATCAATGAATGGGCTCTCCTTGACTCTGTCAATAGATTTGGAAAAATAAGACAAAATATAAATTATATTTTCCACCTTCATTTACCACTCCATGCAATGGAACATTCTATGATGCTTTTGCAGTCAAGGATAGTTTATACTAGATCAAAGAAGTTCAAAATCGATTGCTGAATTTCTGCACCCAAACAATTCCCATGACAGACTGCCAATTAACACGGCTCGCTGCATTGATCGCCCAATTCGACCTGCTGAGAAACTGTCGAAAAAGCTCTAAAGGGTCCATAAGTCCCCAGCCACCCATCTGAATGGCGTTAAGTAATGAATTATTTAATACAAGTCTGCAAAGTTCAGGATATATCATCACAATTATCATATCAATATTTAAGACTGATGAATTTAAGAAATTACTTATCGTCGCCTGTAGCTAGAGTATCATGATGTAATGATGGGTCGTCCGATCCCGTTATTCCCCTGCAGACACATCATCAATAACAACGATGACCCAGACTGACGTGTGGCGTTTGTTGGCTGTTTTTATTTCTTCTGAAATGCAATCTATCTGATGACTCGTGTTGTATGACCAGTGTAAATGTCCCCAAGCTACTAGTAATAACTTGTCAGGCTAAGTTAAGATAAAGGTATGAAATAAAAACAGGGAAATACATTGAATATTTTGTGTTTTCATGAAGTAAAAAAGGATATTTAATTTAGCAAAACTCTGTATACATCTTGTGGAATATGAAGTAAAATAGAGTTAGCCATACTTGTTTTTAAATACTAGCAGTATAACAGAAACTAGACTGGATGAGTCTCTATTTCATATGTACTATTTAATAATGATAAAATGATCTTTTATAAATATATACGTTTGATAAGTAAATAAATAAACTTTAAAAAAACGGGGAAAAAAAAATTGAAATAGAGACTGGACGATTTGATGGGTTCCGTCGTGTAAAGATTCCATCTGGAGGCGATGTTAGTCTGAACGATTGACATGTTTTTACCTTCGGTCGCACTATTTGTATCACATTTGTATCAATTTCATTCTAAAGCCATACAGTGACGTCTCGGCAGTAACGTCATTCCCATTGTTGAGGTCATGGTAGTAACGTCATTCTCATTGTTGACGTCACATGAACGCATTGCTTCCAGCGTGCATATATGAGCTGACCAATCAAATCCTTTGAGTTGCGGGCGGAGTCAGAATACGGAGTTTTCATTGGTGACAAAAAAGCACAGTATATTGTGCATTTTTTCTTGCAAAGTTAGCTCCCTTGTGACGTTCCGTCCAGTCCCTGTTTCAAGCATTTCTTAATAGGCAGAGCTACTTCTTTTTGTTTCCCCTTTAAAATACATTATGAAACAGGGACTGAGTCCAGTCTAAACAGAAACATGAGCCTTTCAGCTCATTGTCCAGGAGTAGTTGGAAAAGGGGAATTTTGGTGGAGATGGGAAATATCATTTCCAAGGCATTTCTAAAGTTGCACCTTTGGCTATAATCGAATACGGATGAATTTTGGGTATACCACAAGCATAATATCTAGCACAAGTAGCATGATATGCCGTCCTATCGTTGAATCAATCTAGCCCCAGAACTCACTTTAGCTTGTAAAGTGACCTCTGGCCTACTCTCTAAAAAAAAATTGAGTGAACTGTTCCACTCAACTTTGAGTGAAATGTACCTGTTCACTCAAACTTGAGTTACTTTTCACTCAACTTGAATTAAAACCACTCAAGTTCACTCAACTTGAGTGGGATCAATTTCCACTCTTATGCTTGAGTGAATGTCACTCAAGTTGAGTGCATTTAACTCAAGTTGAGTGAAAAGTAACTCAAGCTGAGTGAAACTTTCACTTAAGTATTGAGTGGGATCAATTTCCACTCTTACTTGAATGAAATTTCACTCAACTTTTATTACAGAGTAGTGGATTTCTGTGAACGGAAACGAAAAACGTCGCACCTGTTTGCTTACTTTCTTATTTGTTCTACATTTATGTGTTTGTACTCTGTCCCAAATGGGATGCTCAGTACAATAAAGAATCTTATCTTATAGTGCGTACAATTAATTTTCGGCGGAACCAATCTCGCATTCGTCTATTTCCGTATTGGCGGAAATTAGCCGAGTTGCTGAGTTCTGGGGATAGATTGCTATTATTCAACTAAACATAGAAATAGTTTTGTATAATTTGAATGAGTTATGTTCGCGTGGATAAAATTAACTCCATTTCACAATAAAATGCGATCGGATTGCTCGATTACCAAAGGCACTATTTCGTAGCTGGCTCACTACATGATCGCCATACGCTTCCCACGGGTGGGAAGTTGTACGTGAGAGGCTAAGTTCCGCCAATACGGAAATAGCCGAACGTGAGATTGTCGTTGAATTTGGCAAGCCCATTTTTTGGTTAGCCCTATTTCACTTTGAAAAATCTAGTAATACGTATAAATATAAGTAGTAAATATAAATCTTTTATTTACTATTATACTATTTTGAGATATCTGCACACAATTTGTTTAACATTAAGCCTGTTTCAGGAAATTCCCCAAACGACAATTTTGTAGCTCCATAGAGGCATGGAAATGAACGTGACCTATACATGTACTCTCCTAAGGTGATATTTCTTCTGCGTTGGTCTCCTAGTGGCACCGTTCTATCGCTTATTCTTATCGGGATTCCAAGCGAGCTTTTTAAATTGAAGAGGTAATCTCGTCTTTCAGAAAATATCCAACAAATAAACATATACTATGTTAAAAGTTCAAGTTGAATAGAAATGAGGAAGTGGGAGAAGGGCTCACCAGGTTTCCGTTCTAAACAGTAGTGTACCAAAATGGAAAATCAGGATCATGAGACCAAATTACCCTGATTTCGATAGGTATGTTTGTCAGCGTTACTTCGTTGAGGTTAAACCTTTCCATAAAAACTCAACAAAATAAAAAAGATAATCCAATTTAAAAATCCTTTAACAGATGTTATCCAAAAAGTTTATGTTATTATTTTTCCTAAAAATTTCTTTAAATATCATTATTTTTGTAGATGCGCAGAAACATGAGCAGTAGACGTAACATTGAAATTGTCTGGAACTTCCTTAACCCTACCTGGCCTGGTGGGGGGAGGGGGGCGGAAAATGGTGTATTTAAGCTTATCTTATTGGGATCATTTTCAGCTTATTTTCATATATCCCCAACCAGAGGATCATGGGTAAATTTAAAATGGCGGCCATGTGGTATCCGCGAAAGTCGTGTTTTTCAATCTTTTCGCTCCATTTCTTCACGTTTTCCTTGCCTAAAAGGCCTTCAAAGTATTTTATTTATGCCCAACTAATTATTCTATATTTTATTTGATTTTTTTTTAGAGAAAAATCGCAAAAATGAAAATTTCGAAAAATCGACCCCAAAAAGGCCGAAAAATGGCTTCCGAGTCACTGTGACGTCATCATGGCGGCCATCTTGGATTTTTTTTACATTTCCCTGTAGAGCTTGAACCCAAGATACTGTGTGGTAAGTTTCAGCGCTCTAGAAAATATATGGGGGGGGGGGGGGGGCACTGCGATACACCCCAAATCGCCCAGGTCAGATAGGGTTAATATGAAGACCGACACCTCAGACACAGATCCATTTGAAAAAGGGAAATGGCAATTTCGAATGAATATTTTAGTGTGAGTATATTGAAAGTTTGTGTTCATTGTTAAACGAATATGCACAAACTGTAGTTGAATATGATATAAGTTGTTGCCATGGCAACCGTGTCAATTTAATAGGAATAACATGAGATTAGATATGAAAGTGTAAAATATTCAAGTGTTTGTTCATTAGAAAGAAAATTAGGTCGATGGCCCACATTTTTAAAGTTTGTCATTAGATGAAGCAAAGTGGATTATGTGTTATGAATCTTGATTAAAATATCTACGTTCAGTTTTGTTCAACAATCCAAATGTGTGGTTATTTTTCCGCTTTTCTCTATCATTTCTGTGTTAATCTGAGACAGTATCTCATGTAGATGAGCATCCATAGCATAAGCTCATATGGTGATCCCTGACGTTTATTTCATTCATTTCATGTATAACAGTGCTAATTTTTATCAAAAGTTTCAATAAAAGTCTATTTTGGAAGAAGTGTCGATCTCCAACTTAAGTGTATTTAGTAGATGACTTCATTGCTGATTGCTTGTGCCACGTTGATCGAAAAATATATCACATTGGAAATTTGTTTGGTTTACAACAACTCATCGCCAAAGCAACAGGAATAGCACCAACCTCACGATCTTTGATAGACCAATAGTCCTAGTGTCCTGTCCAGGCTATGATTTACACTTTGTCATCTGTTGTACTACTCCTATTTTTTCATGAAACCTACATTTACATACTGTTACATATGCGAGCATGTTTTTTTTTCAAAATTAAAGGCTCACACTTTTGGTAGAGAGGTCAGGGAACATGGGGTAACATAAAAAGGCAACTAACGTCCAATTGAGGTAGGAAACATTTTTTTAGACGGAAGGCCGTGAAACTTAGTATAGCTATGAAATCGGGGCGATTGACTCGAGCCCGAAGGAAAATTGATAAGGGCATTAAACGCCTACTAGGAGTGGAAAACATAAAATGAACAATAGCCTAACATCTGTCGTCTTGGGAGGTGTATTTGATTAGTTCAGAAGAGAGGAGAATGACGGGGAAGAGGGCTTTTGGATGAGGTAGAATAGCGAGGGTAGAGTTATGTAAAATATACACCTGCGCGAAAGTTAACCACCACCCTATTTTATCAACAGTTGTATTGCTTAAGCATGTACAGTTGCGAATAGCGCAATCAGACAGTGCGAACCTGAACATCTACTAAACCAACATTCACTGCTACTCATATAAACGACAAAAAAAGACAACAACATTGTTGTCCAACAGTCAGAACTTTATAAGCATGACAAGACAATGGCTGAAAAATGGGGTAATTCATGGACGAATTAAATATGTCAGTTCCAGCTGATCCATCTTGGGGGAAAAATGATGTTGGTGATCACAAATTAACAATTGTCACGTGCACTTCCATGCTACAGTACTCTGTCAGTATCTGGAGTAGGCTACCCGTATCTTACGCGAACGACGTTCTCGACACGTCTCCTCATACTGGTATTCAACCGCCGGATCTGTAACATTGGAATATGGTCCCATTCATCATGGAATGCTTGGGTCAATAATTGTCTCGATTGTGTTGTTCTTAGCTGTCACTCTGCGACTCAGGATATCGCACAATTACTCAAGAGCATTCAGATCCGGGCTTTGCGCTGGCAATGGCAAGGTGGTGATGGCGTTCTCCCTCATAGCGGCGGTCACTGCGCGTGCACGATGGGGTCAGGCATTGTCATCCACGAATATTTGACGAGCCGCAAGAGCATGATTTTCAAAGTGAAGGCCCTGTTACCCTTTTGCAAGATGTCTGTTCGGTAATTCTGGCCATTGAGGTTTTCTTGCACAGTAATCAGCTGTAGTTTGCTGTCAAAGGAACAGCATCCCAATACCGGCAAATGGAAGAGTTTTCTGGATGTTCTGCGGATTACATGCAGTACCTCGCATCCCCCAGATTCGTGTGCGTCCATCAGCTGCGTGCAGAAACCGTCTCTCATCGGACCAGTGTAACTTCCTCCAGGATCTCAGATGCCAGCGGACTCGGGCTTCACACCACCGCAATTGTTCTTGTTTGTGTCGCGGGAGAATGCGAGTTCTGTTGGCAGGTCGCCGAGTCCTCAGACGAACAGCTTTGATCCTTCATCTGACGGTGCTGGTGGACACTCTCTCGTGGGTGACGTAACGCACCACTTCGCGAAAGGCGCTCGTCTAGTGTGCCAAACCACAGCTCGATCTTCGAGTACGCTCGTTTTTCGCTGCCTCCCCGATCTGGTCCTGTCTTTCGCATGTCCCTGCCGACATGCTTTCGCACTAATCGACTGATACGGTATGAAGGGTACCCAGATCATTGCCAATGGCCCTACACAACATTCCTGCGTTATGCAAGCCGATGATTTGCCATCTTTGACTATCAGATAGACTACGCCTTGGCATAGTCGTAGAGCTATAGTAAAACACAAAAGATCAAGAAATATTCCCCATACTTCAAACTGGTCCGACTAATTTTTAATCACCAGGTCAAATTTACTCTCCATTGTTATATAACACCTCAAACGTCCTTCGTGTTTAAGTACACCAATAACTGCACTTCAAATGTTCTGATTAATTCAATTTGGAGCCGGCGATGCCTAACTTTCGAGCAGGCATATATGTAAATTTTTATTGTAGCAAATTGGTGAAATTTTAAACTGGTCTGAATGGTTCAGTACTTTACCAGTTATATTTTGGCTGAGGTTTCACGTGTATTAACCATATCTGGCCTGGGCTTTTGGGACCTATCCGGGCCGGGGGGGGGGGGGGGGAATGGCTAAACTAAAAAGTCAGGGAGTTTCAGCTCTCCATTTTTTGTCATTCCGGAGATAGCCCAGAAAGTTTGATAGGGTGGGGGGCGGCCCCCCCCCCTTCCAGGCCAGGTAGGGTTAAAGAAAGGCGAACAGAATGCGGATGAAGGAATTAAAATCTTGACACGAAAAAACTCCCACATTTGCCTGCATTCCACAATGCATATGCCGACATTTGCGCTCTCACGCTAGTTTGGCTAAAATACATATTACTAATTAGTTCGGCGACTATCTTCGTAAGACAATTTCTCCGAAAACTTCACTTCAAAAATATCTTTTGCCGGCGTACCTCAACGATCAGTTTGTAGTTTCATTCTCTTTTCCATGCATATTAATGATATTGTACAAGAAGTTTTGCCGATGACACATCACTATACTGAAGTGTTGAAGTTCCGAATACATCTGCCATTCTTCTAAACCGCTGCCAAGACAAAATGTCGTCATGGGCACACGCTTGACTTGTGAATTTCAGTGTTGAACATGGTATTTCTCATACAGAGCTGTTCGCACACAAGTTGACATGCTTGAGAAGATGCAACTGGACGCTTTATGAACAACTTGTGGGTATACTTGAGGGAATAGCCTTAATTTATTTTAGGGTTAAACAGTTGTGATATTAATAGAACGTATTCGAAGATACAGTTCAATATTATTTTTTTATAAAACGTCCCATCATATCGTCTTATCTCCACACGAGTCTCTAACACTACACACAATGACTTGAGAAATGCATACAAAGTACGGTGTTAAGAGTCTCGTGTACAAATCAATTCCTTTTGCACCATCTGTTACACGATTGTGGAACCAGTTAACATATATGTTTGTACTATATGCAAGGCATAAGCGTATTATGGAAATGCATTTCTGAAAATGATATCAAAGTTCCAGTATATTATTATGCTAGCAATAGAAACCCCGAGATAATATATGTTCAGTTACGTCTAGTTTGATCTATATTTAAAGCACGCATGTTCACTAGGTGTATTTCAGGAATCACCAACTGTACATAGAGTTATCCATATTAGGTCATGGGCCAAGTGACAGGAATGGATTTGCCTTTGCACATTTCTGGATACAACCCAGTTGTTATTCCAAAACTACTTTATGGGTAGTCTCTCTTCACAGAATTCTTCCTCTTGCACATTAACTTAAAAATTCACAAAACAGTAGTGTCCATTGAAAGGCGGAAATACCACCGTGTGATTTTGTCAGACATTTAGTGTGCTATGAATCAGGGTATCTTGAAGAAACTCGCAATGGCAATTTGACGTGATAGGACTAAGACACAGGAGCGATAGAAGTAAAACAACCTGCTGTGAGGAATAAGGGGGAAAAATGAAATCGAGGCATCATACTACATAAAAATCTTGAAATTACGGTGGGTTTATCATGGAATTCTCATCCCGTCTTCAAGGTTAAACCAATGAACATAATCAGTTTCATGAAGTTTCAATTAATGTTCAATTGAAAATGGGAATTTTTTGCTTGCACTGTTATAATTGGTGACACGTTTAACGTCTCGAATTGAAACATGATTTTTTCCCCCAACTTTTGGGACATTGGCGCACGTGTCATCTCCATGTGAGTTAATGATGAGTCAATATGACACGTCTCCATGAAGCATGTGTTCGTGTGAAACATGTGACATGATGTATAGTGAAACGTGTAAATATTTCGCTAAACATGTGTTGTATATACATGTCTGAACTATTACCGATTACATGTTTCAAAATGAAACGTCTACTTACCCAAACATGACTTTGTCTCAACTTTTGGGACATGTCACAAGTGAAACGGATCTGTTTCAAACTTGGAGCTGTTTCAGAATAGTCTGCCATTACTTGTTTCATGAGACTGCCAGATCGCCTATGAAAGACACTGAAATAAACGGAACATTTATTAAATTTAAGCTACATGAGTTTTTATTCTCTTATTTTCCTGGAAGTCAAACTCCGGTATAAACGAACAATATCCATACCCAGACTGATTGCTACTCAGGTGAATAAATGACTTAATGATAATTTCAGACAGATACATATTCGGCACATCGAAATCCCTGATGTGAACCCATTTATCACAGAGTGAAAATTGTTCCTGACAATAACCTGCTCAAGGTCTGGTTAACTATAATCACTGATTCACACCAAACTTGAATATTTACATTAAAATATTAACCAAAATTGCTGTATTGGTCCGTTGACACGACACGACCTAATCCAGCACACAGAAAGCAGTTCTTAACAGGGGTACTATATCACATACAAATATCAACCATAATTGCAGTACATCTATGTGTATAACATGTATACGATTTATTATGCTACTCGCGGTAACTATCTCTGGCGCGACCTTCCGTAGAAATTCCAGATGATCATTAAAATCACGCATGCCCGACCTCACATCGAGTTGTTGCAACATATCAGGGAGGTGGGAGAAGCATAGTTTTACACACTAACAATATTCAATATTCCTACGAGGTAGGCTACCATTTGCAAATTGTTCGGTAATGAGTGAGTGAGTCTGTCAGTCCATCCGAATCCTTTCGTCGGCAAACTAGGAGAACCGTCGATATTAGAACCGTTATTGGCATGAAAGAGCATTAGGGCATTGTTACCACCAAGTTCTGAGCTGACCGAATTCTGATGAAAATTTGATTTATAATAATTTTTTTTATTATTTATTGATGGTTCAGCGAGTGCAGTGCCATGCCCATCGGGAACCCTTGGCTATATGTTTCACTGTGACTTTTGGAGGTTCCCTGATACGGCATATCTCTCATGGCATATCTCTCATGGTAGCACATAGGGTCCCCAAGTCATCTCTCGAGTACACACTTAAATCATATCAAACCCTACTTCGTAGATCCTGTGACGTTAGTCACACTGCCATGCTCCCATTCGGCTGGAAAATAATTTTAATGATTTTCAATAATTTTGGTGTCATATATGTGTCACACAATAACCGAATCTCGTACAAGGCTGTTATCGCATATACAGTATTCGTATTGACTGTGACCGGAAAATAGCGTGATTTGCTACATACATTTAAATACTGGATGCAGCTTTGATCACATGGAGAACACATTTGTTGTTTTTCTCAATGCGTGTTCTCATTGGATCCCCATCAATGTCACTTTTTATGTCAACTTGGCTATGTGATTCGTTGGTATGCTCATAGTGTTTAACGCGATTACTCTTAATCCTCCCAAGCATGGAGGCGCATCATGACCCCCCCCATCAAACTTTCTACACTCCCTTCGAAACAATAACAAATTAGGATCTGACACTACGTAACTTCATTATCTAGATGATGACATCACAACGAATATTATATGGATTAAGAAAACTGCTCAGCCATACGAATTTGATATTTTTTTAACATCTTGATGTCTTGCCAGCATCAATGAACATTGTTGACCGCTTCTTTCTTGCAGAAAACTAGCCTTGTTCATGTATACTATGTTTGTTTTTCTATTACCTTGGTGCTAATGCATATGGAATATTGAGTATGTCTTAGGATTATTAACGCGGAGATTCTTTAGAGTGATCGTAAACCCTCAAGTAAAGTTTCCATCAAATGAAAGACCATTGCGAACAGTGTCGAAAAATATTTATTGTAATTTTTTACGATTTTATTACAGAGAGTAAACTGCAAATAAAGCATGATATTCTATGGTGGTCTGTTGCAATCATATCTAGGTCCAGTGACGTCACACTGTCTTAATACAGATATTTCAAACGGTGTATGCACTTTCCAATGCTTGATTCAAGCTTTAGGTGTGTATACTTTGAGTTTCAACACAGACTCACTGTTCCAACGTGCATGTTTCACCAAAATCTGTTTTAAAAGCGAGCGACATCCTACACCACTCTTTCCCAAACAGTCGTCATTTTTTAATAAGAATAGCCCTTCGCTGAAAAATATCGGTGCTTTCAGTGGTTAATTAGTTGATTAGTTTTCGTGACTTACAATGACCGATGTTTTTCCAAAAAGAACGACCATACTCGAGGGAATGGCCAATTAGAACGAATCTCTAAATTATCGTATTGAATTTGATTTGGATGGCGAAAATAGGAGTGCGAAAATAACGATTAAATACTGGAGCAATTATATCTTCCATCGTCAATCATTATTACGTTGTCGAAAATTGATTACACTAGTCTCGGGTGAATCAGTGAGGAAATTGTGTGTGTGGGGGAGGGGGGGGGTATAGTTGAATAGGTTGTAGTGGATTGATAGACTCGGCCAATGGAATCTTTCTGCCGATGGATGTGCATCCTTTTATTTAGTGTCCACATGCTTATACCCCAACATGTCGGGGGGAGGCATGCTTTTCAGGAGGCTGATCCTAGCATACACTGTAAAACTTGGCGACATGTTTAACGTATCAAAATGAAACATGATTTTGTCCCAACTTTTGGG
Organism: Hanleya hanleyi; assembly: GCA_036873755.1. Classification (NCBI taxonomy): domain Eukaryota; kingdom Metazoa; phylum Mollusca; class Polyplacophora; order Lepidopleurida; family Hanleyidae; genus Hanleya; species Hanleya hanleyi. The sequence continues at coordinate 1,634 of JAVTVY010003976.1, read as the reverse complement.
ACATGTGAGTACATACATATTTCATTTGGAAACGGCTTCATGTTTCAATTTGAAACACGTGTCATCCTCATATGTGTTAATCATGTCTCAATATGGACATGTCGTCGTCAAACATGTGTCCGTTTGAAACATGTGACACACTGCAGAGTGAAACATGTGACACACTGCAGAGTGAAACATGTGTTGTATGTACATCTGTCAATCTGAAACATGTTACGGCCGACTACATGTTTCAAAATGAAACGTCTAAGCCCAAACATGACTTTGTCCCAACTTTTGAGACATGTCGCAACCGAAACGTGTCCGAACATTTCTCAAACTTGGAAGTGATTCAGAATAGTCTATCTCCCATTACATGTTTCATCAGATCGCCAGATCGCCTGTAAAAGAAACAGAAATACACGAATCGTTTATTAAATTCAGCTTGCATCAGTTTTTATTCTCTTATCTTAGATGGAAGTACAACTCGGGTGTAAACCAACAATAACGATAGGCTACAGACAGGAACATATACAATAGACAAGCTTGCTCCTCAGGTTAACAATGAATGTGATCATTCCAGACAGATATATGTTCGATACATCATAATTCCTGATGTGAACCCATTTATCCTGGCGTGCAGATTGTTCATGACAATAATGTGCTCATGTTTTGGTGAACTAGATCACAGATTTACACCAAATCATGGTACATTTACATTCAGATATTAACCCAAATAATAATTTACTCAAGTTGCCACATCGGTCTGTTGACATGACACAGCCTAATCCAGCACACAGGAAGCAGCTCTCAACAGGGGGTACTAAATTGCATACAGATATTGACCATACTTGCTGACTTAGTTAGATACATGAATGTCTGTAACTTGAAAATCATTCATTCATCTGCTCGCGGTAAATATCTCCGAATCGTTGAAATTCCATTCCGTTTCGGGAAATGGAATACGGATCGCAGATGATTAATAAGATAACGGAGTCCTGGACTCGTCTCGAGTTGTCGCAACAGTGGTCACAGTCAGGGAGGAAGGAGGAAAATTGTTTTACACACAAACAATATTCAATATTTTCATAAAGATAAAAAATAATCTCTCCTCCTGGTTTCATCTTCGCATATCCAAGTCGAACACCACACGTGTTGCCTTGGCTGAACATATAAACACAATAGTAGTATATAAAGGTGATTACGAGTCATATTGACCTACTTTTTTGTTCCCCCCGGGGGCGGAGTGTGGAGGAACTTTTCGGGGGATTCCCCAGTGGGGGTTTCCCAATGACGATCACGTGATCAAGGCATGTCTAGACTTGTTCTGGGTTGTACAGTTATGCCATACGGAGGATGGGTACTAGTATTTCGCTGACGTCCTAGTAATAAACATAATATATAGGTGTTGTGACGGATTGTGGTAGTGGGTGGTGGTACCAAGATGGCGGCATTGGCGGCCATGTTGTAATACAAGATGGCGGCATTGGCGGCCATGTTGTAATACAAGATGGCGGCATTGGCGGCCATGTTGTAATACAAGATGGCGGCATTGGCGGCCATGTTGTAATACAAGATGGCGGCATTGGCGGCCATGTTGTAATACAAGATGGCGGCATTGGCGGCCATGTTGTAATACAAGATGGCGGCATTGG